>JACCGJ010017348.1:0-46546 GCA_013407085.1 Atriophallophorus winterbourni
GGGACATGTTTTAAGAATGCCTCATTCCCGTTTACCATACTACGTCTTTTTCGCAAAGCCTGGTAGAAACGATCGTATGGCCAGTCCGTGACGTGGCGCGTTGGGATGAAGAAACTCACTGTAGCGCTAGGCTCAGTTGGGCGTATTCGTTTGCCTGGGTGGAGTCTAAAAGCTCCACCTCATAGTTGGCTAGAAACCTTTCGAGATATGGCGCCAGTGTATTTTATTATGTGTGTCCTAATCTTTTAAACGGCATGTTAAATTTATTATATTTGATCAAGAAAAAACCAAACACAAAATCGCATACAGTGAAACTTCAAAAACAAGCTGCTTTTTGCGCATTTATTTTGCATATTTCGCTTGCCAGCTTTCCATTTTTCACTCGTTCGCTTATCTACTTTTTCTGCTTAATATTGCTTGGCACTTTGTCTTACTCCATATTGTGTTTCATGATGATGTTGAGCATTAGATTATGAGTTATTCAAGGTGAACTCATTATTTTCTAATGTGAATTGTGAAAACTTTTAGATCCATTTATCATTGTACCAGACAACTTAAACGCCATTATACTTCCCACAAGAGTGTGGTTCTATGAACGCATTACAGGAGAAAAACATTCCACGAATTTTCAGCAGTTAAATTAACTTCACCACAAAATTAAAAAAAATATCTAACATCTCTCGACATCAGAGTTCAGATTCTCAGATGCGCCTTTAACTCCACCTACTCAATGTTTTTCGTCTTGTTCGATTATTTCAATATATGATCCAGCTTTTTCCAGGTGTTTTATCCAAAATTTTTCTAAATTTCCGCAGTAAAACTCGATATCTCGTAATTTTTTCAACAGTGCGCGTCAATTTTGTCTTTTTTGGTACGAAAACATGAATTTGGCTAACAATAAGCTCTCGAAACCGCGTCTGCAGCTTGATTCTGACTTCCGGGTTGACTGATGACGTCATATGAGAATTGTGACAGCTCAACACGTCGGCGTTGAACTTAGCCATTTTTTTAAATTTCCTCCGAGTTTTGAATCATAAAAAACCACAAACCGCTGATTAGTTATAAATTTGAAATGTGTTCCCATTAGATTATACTGGCATTTTCCTATTGCTATTATGGCATCTGTCTCCTTTTCATCAATTAATGTTTTCGTTCTGTAGAACTTAGCGTTCCATACAAGAATCCTACTGGACTACCGTTTGTGTTCAGTGAAACGTTTCAATCGACTGTCATTATTGCAGCCATCATTATTTCAGCCTTAAAAGCTTCAATGTTATTCAAGACACCTCTATACAGCGGAGATTTCGTATTGCGAATAAGTAAGCAAATATTATCAAAAAATTGGAAAACCACTGAGGATAGTATGTGAACATACCAACTACTGGTTGCTGTGATTTTAGATCAACATGTACGTATGTATGAAATCACAAACCTGATCCAGGCAAAGTGCCGCACGGTCAACGACTGCACACGGGGCTAAAATACTGGCAGGTTTCCCAGGCCTATACAGATATGGGAAACGAAAAAAGCAATGGGCGTAAGACTCCAGCTTGTACTCGCATGCAGCTCACTACCGGTGGCAAATCAATTTAACATGGCGTTAGTTGCACAACACGGGAGTGCTGAATGAGGGGAAGTAGAATCAATGGTTTCTAACGATCCGGGTAAGGTTTGATCATTCCGAATAAAACGTAATATCCTGGTAAACAGATTTCTTTTGCGACAAACGTGCCCTTCTTGCGGTTGAGTGTCAACCCGTACTGTTCAGCGATGTGTAAGAATTTATTCAAGGTGTGATTATGCTCGCTGGGTTCTTCTCCACAAATCTGGATGTCAATATAAATGAACATTCCATAGAGAACTTCTCTTAGCGAATCAACTTATCCATATTGCGCTGTAAGCATATTACAACATAAGTCACACGGAATGGTATTCTACGAAATTGATAAAGATTATTTCAAGCCTAAAATTCAGTGAATTTTTTCGTCTGATGGGAGTTTGAATAAATACGCTTCCTAGATCACGTTCACTGTAAACTTCATAGCGGGATATCTTTACGATGATATCGTTTATACGGGGCAGTGGGTAGTCATCCAGTTTGGTGGTTTGGCTGTAATCAATTACTATGCACTTCTTTTGATGTTCGTTCGTAGTTACGAGCAATTGGACATCCCATTGAGACTTAGGTGATTACAAATGATGTGGCAGATGGTATGGTACGAAAGCACAAGCCTGATCCAGGCAAAGTGCCGCACAGTCAGAGGCTGCACGTTGGCTAAGATGCTGTCAGGTTGCCCAGGCCTAGACAGATATGAGGGAGAAATAGAAATGTTAGTGAGACTCCAGCCTGTTTCAACATGCAGCTCTGGCCAATCAATTTAGCACGGTTAGCCGCACAGCACAAAGTACTGCACGATTGCACATCCGTGTGGCAGATACAGCACGCTGAGTTAGCACTGGTAGAATGCGTCTTAGTAGACAACCATCTTGTGTAGTAAGGTGCTGTTTACTGGATTCGAGAGACAGTTGTGCCAGGTGATCAACTAGATGATACGAGACAGATAACAGAACAGCACAGGATGGTTATGAAATGACTAAGCCGAGACTCAAGACACAGGTTCGCAGCTGGACAGGGCCAGTGTTTATATAAAGAACGGAAAGGTGTGTGCGGAGTAAGCGGTAAAATAGTTCATGAACGAGAGTGCTCTGACCGCATCAGATAATTGGCGACCGATTGTTTGCTCAGCTATGTTAGGAATTACAATGTCTTCTTGCTGGTTAACACAAAGGCCGAGTGATCGTGGAGAGGGTTTTGATGTTCGTGTGGGACAACTTGGGAAGAATTTTTTTGTATGTTTGGTGTCTTCCAGTTGACTGTTTTCTGACAGAACCCATTTTGTGTCCCATTCGATTGCATTGCTTGCATCGATTGGTTCTGTAGGAGCATGCCCGGTGAAAGTGCCATTCTCCGCAATGCCTGCATGAATACGGTGGCTTGGATTTTTGGGCTGTGTTTGACAGCTTTGGTTGTAGTGCTGGATGCGGAGAGGGTTGTTGAGTGTTGTTCTGCTTTGGTTGATGTACCGCCTGGATTGTAAAATTGTCACAAATGTTCGACTGCACAATGGCGGAGTCGTTTTGAATGTTCACGAGACGTTGGTGTTCTTGTCCAATGGCTTGAAGCGTCATAGTTGGATCCTGCTCGAGACGATTTAGTAAGCGAGTCTGAATATCTGTAAATCGCGAGGATCGCAGACTGCTGATAAAAATGAGACATTTAAATTGGTCGTGAGTGAGCGTAATCTGAAGTACTGGCAGGTTCACCAGGCCTAGACAGATATCCGTGTAGCAGGCGTTCGCACTTTCTATTAACCTCTCCAAGATGCGTAGCGAAATCCGTTGTTTCACTTATGACCAAATTAAGACAGCGGTAACGGATACTGAATAGAGATGATTGATCACCAAAACATTGCTTGAGTGATTTGACTGTCTCTTCGAATTTACGGTCACGTGGGTTCTGAGGAAGCAATAAATTACAATATTTGCTAATTCAGCTGCACCCAATTTACGCAACAGCAGTCGAACTTCGCAGTCATCTCCCAGGTCCTAGAGGTTGATTCGGATTATGTCTTCATAACGCCGGAACCACGTGTCGAAAGTCAAAGTGAAATTCCATGATAGAGGACATAAGAGTGTCAATAAACGGAGATTTAGGATAATTCGCAGAATTATCAGCTTCTTTTATTTCGAGTAGACGTTCGAGCAGCTTTTGTAAAAGACATTCCGGATTCAGATAACATGATTGGAAACACCCCGTCGCCAAGTTGCTATGTAGTGGATTCGAGAGATATTTGTGCCAAGTGATCAACTAGATGATACGAGAGACCAATCCCACCGAGACAGAGAACAGAACAACACAGGATGGTTATGAAATGACCAAGCCGAGACCCAGGACAGATCCTATAGCTGGAAAGGGCCAGTGGGCGACCTGACAGTATCTTAGCCCACGTGCAGTCTCTGACTGTACGGCACTTTGCCTGGATCAGGCTTGTGCTTTCATACATACATACAGTGTTTATATAGAGAACAGAAAGGGGTGTACAAAGTAAGCGGTAAAGTAGTCCGTGCAGAGTAAGACAACGCATGTTCGGATAAGGACATTGAAGTGTAAGGTTACAACATGTCACAGCATGCATCCGCACTGTTCGGATAAGGACATTACCGAGGTCGCACGTGTTTTGGATGAGGTCGCCTCACCCAACATAAGGCTAAACGGTTTTAACAAGAAACACCAAGCTTATAATAAATTCATATCTTTTCTCCTCGCCGTTAGCTTGCATGATTTGTCGTGATGGTTTATAATGCGCATGCAAGTCGTTAACTTAAGTGCTGACTACTGTTGATATTTGCTGTTTATCAGAAACGCGCTTGTATGATTCGCCTATAATTACAGAATTAACTACCCCAAACCTTTCATCTCGCTAATTTTTCGCTGTTCCGGTGATTCTGTATTTACAAATTCAGGACAGGCGAGTGGGGGTATCGTGTTGAATTCGCGCGCCGAATCCCGCCCAACTGACTAGATTCCTTACAATAGCAGGATGTGCCACTAATATTAAACCCAAGTCAAAATCTCTTCAGAGATGCTCGTTTATTGTATCAACTACAAATTCCGACGACGGAAAGAACGCATACGGTATGAAAACACAAGCCTGATCTAGGCAAAGTGCCGCACAGTCAGACTGCACGTGGGCTAAGATACTGTCAGGTTGCCCAGACCTAGACAGATATGAGGAAGAAAAAGAATAGGAAATGGTAGTGAGACTCCAGCGTATTTCAGCATACAGCTCACTACCTCTGGCCAATCAATTTAGCACGGTGTTAGGTACATAGCACAAAGTACTGCACACCCGTGCATACGACGATCTATACGCTCTTTTGTGCCGTACGAAAAGCTCCTATATTGTTGTCTTAGCGGAAATATGAATGCCAGCACACTGATAATCACAAACGATTCATACAATTGTGTGCACAATCCCGACTATTCATTAGCATTACTTCCTTTCGCTACAAAAGGTGTCAACACGCCACATGACGCTCGTCAAATGGAAGCCAACCTTTGGTCCAAATCGACTATATCACCATAAGTGTTCACTGAAAAGGTCGCATTGAGGACTGCCGCTCCTTTCGGAGTACCTGCATAGATTCAGATAATGCTCTTGTGCGATGTAGGTTCTCGGTACGAAACCTTCGAATGGGAAACACATTGCGGTCGAAAAATTCTTTCAGCCTGCAGTTCGATAAATTTATAGGACCACTTTGAATGACCCACTCTTATTTGCTCTGTGTGCAACTGCCAATGAAAGATGGAACAAAAAGCCTAGATTAAGCGGGACGTCGCAATAGCAGCCAGTGGGATTTCACAACGCTCTATTGAAATTCTTCACCAGCTATGCCAAATACCTCATGGTCCTGGGCGTAGACGCGTATGGAATGAACTTAAACAGAGCTTCAGACGACAGAAAAAAGTAGTGGCTAAATAAATTTAAACAAATGGAAATAACAAATAATGTTGGTAGCGTTCGCGAACTCTTCCAGCTTATTCAGCCGACGAGTCTTAAGAACAAAGGAGTGAGTGAGACTATCGCTGAATCAGACGGTACTCTTATCACCAATAAGAATAGCCTCCTCCCAAGCTAGTACGAACATTTTCAAAAATAATTTAGCAGGCCGCTTGCAACGGGTTCAGTGCGTCCTTTAAAGCATTATGATCCTAGGTCTGTTAGTGTAGATCGTCGTAGTGTTTTAAAATTAAAGCATGTATCGAATCAATGAAGCTATTCAAGGCTGCTGGCCCCGATGCCATACATTTGGCAATCTACTTCGTGAATTGTGGTTGCCAGAATCCATCCCGGAGGTTTGGGGAGAATCGGTTATTATACAGACATTAAAAGAGGCTTGCGGAGTTCCAGCTCTAATCACCGCTGGATAAGTTTCACTCCCATCACCACGAGATTATTAGTGCCCATATGCCTTCGAAGATTAACATCGCATACGGAATCACAGATACGAGAGCAGCAAGCTGGCTTCCGGCCTGACAGAGGCTACGCCGACCACATTTTTACCATTCGACAGATCTTAGAACGGCGGCTCACCTATCGACAACCGACAATAGCCATATTTTTAGACTTCATTGGAGAATTTGATTCAGTCGATCGAAATGTTCAGTTTAGCACCTTGCCGTACAAAGGCGTTCCGCAAAAGTACGTCAGCATACGGCGTGCACTTTATGATCATACATATGGATGCGTTAGGCTTTACAGCAACCTTACGCCGAAATTCGACACCACAAGTGGCCTCCGAAAAGGATGTCCGATTTCCCCTTTCTGTGCAATTTTGTAATTGATGCCATCATAGAATTATGCTGCGAAGGAGCCCCAGCTTTAGGAGTTCACATTATGCTAGGTGGTAAGCTTCTCGACTTAGACTAGGCTGATGATATAGTTCTGCTCTTCGATTCATTCACAAGTGATACTAAACAAGCTAGCTAATATAATGTCTGCATCTAAACTGCGTTTCGCACCTTCAGAGTGCAGTGTTCTGTTGCAGTAATCGACTTATCAAACAGCACTTTATTACAACTGTTTTAGATCGTTCCACATATTCGCAGTAGTTGTATCAATAATTCTACATCGTTAGATGACGAAGTCTCTGCACGCATTTCTAAGGTGGCGGTAGCATTCCGCAACCTAGGTCACCTCTGGCGCCAGAAAGGACTGTCTTTGTTACTCAAGGGTAGAGTCTATAAAGCGATAGTTCGGACTGTATTACTGTATGGGTGCGAAGCTTGGGCTTTACGTAAACAGCACATTAGTCGTCTCCAAGTATTTGACAACATAAGTCTCCGTCGCATTTTAGGAGTTAGCTGTTACAGTTGCATGCGCAACAATGCTCTCCGAAATAAGTTCTTTCGTAGTAATGCTGATATAGAGAAGCAGATCAACCTGCATAGGTTACGCTTGTTGGGTCACGTTTTACGTATGCTGGACCACCGATTTCCGAAACGAATTCGTTTTGCTACGCCACATCCCGATCGGCCCAAACCTCCTGGTGACCATACCGTCACATGACAGAGCAGCTGAAAACCCTTACTAGTAACCTTCCTTAAGTCGACGCAGCAAATCTTCCTGGCTTTGGTCCCCGCGATCGGATATCGCAGTGGTTAGTGATGCTTCAGGATATGTCCCGAAACCGTGTTCAATGGCAGTCTTGTACTAAGCATCTTCTTGGAGTGTTAGCTTAACCTTGTATGTTGTCAAGTAGAGTGACGAGGAAAGCTTGTCATGATGCATGGCAGTGAAAGCCGCAAAGGAACTGCCGTGCTGGTATCCCTCTACTCGTTCCCCAATGCATTGATTGAATGCATCTTGCATCCAAGGTTTAGACACCTCATCACATTTTGTTTGTACTTACTCTTCTATAGAATCCGTAGCTATTTAAGTCCTACCCTTCTCCATCTTTTATGATTTTACTTTTGTAATGGTTGTATGACAGTTTTGATCGGTACATGTTACCGGTGTAATGTTGTCTGTGATTATGATGACGTGATTAAATGTTAGTTCAGCATAATTTTCTAATGCTGATCTAACGATGCCATTTTCGATTTTGATGTTCATTTTAATCACGTCTAACATTGTGTAAAATCTTTTCATGACTGTTGGTGGATTCACATACGTGCTTAATTTTTTATCGTTTTTTTCATTTCAGCTTCTCGCTCTAGCCCATCACAATGGCTAAATTACTTTCCTCGATAGGGTATTGGTTCCAGCAATACTGCCTGTGCCTAGCTATTTACATGTGTGAGCCTTGGGAACAAATAATGATGCGTATCCTTTTTTAATGCACGTTACTCTTAGTTACGATTTCTATCCTTAACTCGATTAACTAAACTCTTGCAAATGATTATGCACCTTTTTACCCCCACGTTCTACCATGTTCCATTCCACTTTCTGCAAAACGAGTGCGCAACTATTCAAAAATGTGAAATTGTATGCTATTTCTGTTCTGCGCAGGTAAAACGGTTCTAACTATCATTGCCGGTGTGCAATGATAGGCATGCAAGAACGCTTTCCTGTCCACTACTAACACCTGTTATCACTTTCTTATATATTCTTTGGATAGGATATCTTTCTTATTCTTAGGATAGGATATCTTTGGATAGGAATGACCGCAGGTATTACGCTCTTGTCATGATTTAGAAAGCAAGATTTTTGAGTTACTACCCAGTATCCGCACCAGCTAAATGGATTACTAACAAACGCAGATTAGCTCCAAAACTGAGAACTCGGAACGTTCGGTCCATGCTTCCCTGGATTTCATGCTGATGTTTCGTATATCATAAGCGTAAGTAAATCAGCTGTTATTGACGATGAAGTGGTAAGTCAGTGATCGACGTCAGTCGTGTATGCGAACATAATGTTGTTGTACGATTTGAACAAGCTATCAAACCGAGCTCAACAAAACTATTCCACCCGAATCAACTTCTAAAAAATGGGAATCGTTTGAAAACTGCTTAGGTCGAGTCGCTTTTTGAAACTATTGTGCGAATAAAGCTTGAACGAGCTACTGGTTCGAAGCAAAAGCCTTGATGGTGTCATTCCTAGCTTATTCCAAAATCATCGAATCCCAATCGTGTTTGCACTTGATTGTTGACAGCAGAAATACAGTTGTTTTATGTGTCATGAAAATATGGGCTAATACGATGGCTATGTACAACGTTCGCATTTTATATTTGTGTATTGGTTGTGCTAATCATGTATGATATGTGAAATCACAAGCCTGGATCCAGAAAAAGTGTCGCACAGTCAGTAACTTTCCGAGGGTAAAGCTATTTTCAGGTTATTCAGGCCTCCTGGCCACTCCAGCATGTTTTTGCGTAATGCTCAGTACCTTTGACCAATCAATTTACTACGGTTTTACCTGCGCAGTACTAAAGCCTTTCATAATTGTGTCAATTATACTTAACAATTGTTTCAAAACCCAACTACGCATCTTACTTGATTCATTTCATCGGTTAGCTTGTTTGCTATCTTGTTTAACAACGCTGTTAGACATTATCATGTTTACACTATCCATTATCCTCGTGTATTCTGCCACGATTTTCATTCCGCGTCAAACGATTGCGTTCTACCACTTTCTGTCGGATTGCTTCGTCTCGTAATCGGTTATATCGTAGACCATGGGGCTGTGAACCAATTCCATTATTTATAGAGCTGTATTCATTTGTTCTTGTATTTATTATTTTTTGATCAGCAAATGTTTTCTCTGTCGATATGTTATAATACAATTTTTCGACAAACCTTTTGTCTTCAGGATTGAGTTCGCTAGGTTGGTCGTTGTTGGTCCTTATGACTATATTTTATTCTCGGGGCATTTCCGACCTGGATATTTTCTGCAGCTGTAACTTGGTTGTAAAGTTGCACTGTTCTCGTATTTTTAAAATGCCACCCATTGTTTGTCACAATTCAGTCATTTGAAATAAAATTATTTGCGTGTTGCCATTCTAAAAACCTCATCATCATGTATGGTATGGTATGAAAGCACAAGCCTGATCCAGGCAAAGTTCCGCAAACTCACAGACCGCACGTGGGCTAAGATATTGTCAGGTTGCCCAGGCCTAGACAGATATGAGGAAGAAAAAAAGAACAGGAAATGGTAGTGAGACTACAGCCTGTTTCAGCATGAAGTTCACTACCGGTGGCCAATCAATTTAGCACGGTGTTAGCCGCACAGCTCAAAGTACTGCACGATTGCACATCCATCGTCATCATGATGGAGAAAAGGCCTGGGGACAGAGAAATGTGCCAAGTAACATGAAGCATAAAAACAGATAAACAAACGTGTGTAAATCATCTGGCAAGTAAAATATGCAAATGCGCAAAAACAGTTTATTTTTGAAGTTTCGTTGCATACGATTTTGTTATTATAAAATATGATACAATGCTATAGGATTTAGACTGCTTCTAAATGTTCTGCCCATCGTTCTATACGCTATCAACTCCACCGATCAGAGCCTCCTGCTTTTCGATATGAGTTAAAGTCTGTATATTTAACGTCGCTAATTTAAACTGTACGGCACGTTACTGAAATCACGCTATGGACGCGTTACGAGCAAGCGTCATAAGGGACAAAAAGGTAGATGTAGAAAGCTATGTCATTACTACCTAATAGATGACTGCTATACAATAAATGATTATTTTTAACATTTGCATCAATCCAGAAAGTATGGGAGCATGGAATATGTCATATCACCCGTAATTTTATAGTTTCTTGTGGACACGATACTACCCGATTAGACAGGCCAAAGTAGGGGATCAGCTTAACAGACCTCAACGGGAGCCTTTAGCTAACAAACCTGGACTACGGCACTGGGTTGAGACTAAGTTTGTCTGACCTCTTCCTTGACCTTCCTGTTAGGGTTAGCTCAATAGGTCGTGGAGGTATACACATTCGCACCACTTTCAGTCTATCCAGAGACTGACACCACATGACATCAGATTGTGATGCCCTCATTTTTCAAAGGTAACGGTTGCATCCTAGTTTATGAAATTCAAGCGTTCATCAACATATTGGCTGAGGACCGCAATCCAATCACTTGGGAAGAATCAGTAATTGCGCCAATTTTCAGCATGAGAGTGTCACCTGTTGAATGCCGTACCGTAAGTGCAGATCCGTCAGAAACGGACTGGGTTTTGTGCTGCTCGACTTTATATAGATTCGAACTTTACACTCCATCAGTTACTGGAGCAACGGCACTCGTTTCGTTGATCAACGGTCGTTGCATTTGAGTAAATCGATCGCGAAAGTCTGTGTAACTGTCTGGTGAGACATATAGTGCTTGAGAAATATGTAATCATCTTGAGAGGATTATGTTGCCAAACCTCTGGAAGAGTTCAAGAAATTGTGCGATAGTTCTGTGCTAGACAGTTAACATCGTACCAAATTGATCTGTACCCCGAATACACCGAGATGGGAATCTCCATTCATCTAGCTAGTGCCCGAGTATCCAGTCTAAAATCCAAGCTTTAGCCTTTCCCTTCCTAGTAAGTCCATAGAAACCCGGCGACGGAAAACTACTGCGACGAAATAGTAAAATTTGTTAACATAAAATCGCATACGAGTTTCCGATAGATATCTTAAAAATGTACTGATAAAAGCGCTAATCAAGAGCTCTATGTTAACCTCCAGAAATCACGCGACCGATGATAGCAATTGCGAATCCACAAGAATTCGATTTGTAGAAACGTGGATCTCATCATGAGATATTGAGCGACAGGCAACTCCTCCATGTCGTTCAAACGAGTCCAAAGTGGCCACGAATGGAACCGGCTAGCACGAAGACGTCTCACAAAACAGATCGAATTGGCAAGCGGAAAACATCCCATGTGGCTACCAGATTTGACTATATGTTATAACAGTGTTTTATTCCTTTGGGTTTGCATAATGAACGTCTAATTTGCGGTCTCTTGCGTTTTGGGCTTGTTGTTAATGGGATGAATCTTGGCGCAAATAATCACTGTTATTGTTGTATATCACAATCGAATGAATTTTCATGTTTTACGGCATTTTGAATGACTAAACAGTACGATTCGGGAGGAACAATCTCTCCCGCAGCGCTTGCAACGATGGTCAGAACTCTATTGTAAGGCGTCAGTTACACGCCGGCAGCGCGATCTGCGTTCAGCAGCCAAGAGCTGTATCTGCTCCTCCCCAGCTGGCAGACGACGCTTTACACAATGCCTCCAAAGTGAGCGGTCAAGAGCAAGTTCTTCCCAGCTCACGGGGTCACTGCCAAGTGCTTTCATATCTCTTTTGCAAACGTCTTTGTACCGCAAGTGCGGTCTGCCCAATGGCCGACTTCCTAATTGGAACTCACCATACGACCACTTTCCATTCTATAGACATGACCAAGCCACGGCAGGCGGCGCTGACGTAATAGGGTGAACATGCGACGGATGCTTCGTAGATGGAAAGCATTCAGCTTCCGTTCGTGTCTTGCGTGGGTGATCCAGGTTTCACTGCCGTACAGTACAGCATTTAGTACGTACACCATATGTATGTATGTATGTACACCATCATCTTCGTCCTTACAGTCAGCTTGCGGTTACCCCAAACACGAGAGTTCAAACGGGACAGAATGACAGCTGCTCTGCCAATCCGCTCAACAAAGTCCGTGTCTAGCGAGAGGTTATCCGCAATGGTTGAACCAAGATATGTGAAATGATGTACTGGTTCAAGCCGACAGTTTCCAACAGTGACGATTGGTGGCGATACAGTCCCTTGACCAAGGACTTTGGTCTTTCTCATGCTGATTGTTAGCCCAAAATCTTTGCATGCCGATGAAAAACAGTCCATTAGCGACTGTAGGTTCTCTTGGGAGTGAGCAATAAAGGCTGCATCTTCGGCAAACAACAGGTCGCGGATGATCACATCCCGTACTTTGATTTGTGCTCTCAACCGGTTCAGGTGGAAAAGCTTACCATCACTTCGCGTGCGTATGTAAATGCTTTCTGTCCTCGTCCTAAAAGCGTGCTTCAGAAGCAGAGCAAAGAAAATGCCGAACAGCGTGGGAACAAAAACACCCTTGTTTGACGCCTCGGCGAATCTCAAAGGCTTATGAACCGCAACCGTTAAAATGGACTGAGCCTTTCATCCTGAGTGGAACGAAATAACGAGTTTGAGCAGCCTTTAAAGTAACATTAGAATGAATGGTGGTGTGTGGGGGAGGGAGTTGTGTTACATATTTGAAAACGGGCGCGATATTGTTCGGCTGAATATATGGGAGCAATGAAGATTTATTTTAGGCCGATCGTTTATCGGATTCCAGCTTTTCACCGTACCATTGGATAGTGCAGTGACGTTTTAGACAGCGAGTCACGTCTGCCGCATCACATCATCATGAAAGACATCAATACACCGGTAGCACGTACCAAATGCTTAACTGCCATACAACCACGAAAAAGTAAAATCCTAAAAGATGGGAAAGGGTGGGATTTAAATTGCTACGGCTTCTATAGAAGAGTAAGCACAAACAAACTGGGAAGAGGTGCCTACACCTCGAATGGAACATACATTCAAACAAGTTTCGTGAACGAGTAGAGCGACATCAGCACGGCAGCTTCCTTGCGGCTTTCACTGTCATGCATCATAATAAGCTTTTCTCGTCACTCCGGTTGACGACCCTAAACATTTGTGCCTTTTTATATGCAGAAAGGGTACCAGGTGAAAACTTAACACATTCTCTGATAGCACTGAGCTACTCCAGATTATAAAACGCGAAGTACCTCGGCAGGTCATGACCGAATGCGAGCCACAGTTTCGCCCACGTTGATTCAGCCTCTATTGTAAACCAGAGCATATTGAAACATCTGTTAACCACTCACATTCGGTTACGCTCGTTTTACGAATCAACAAATTTTCGCGATTTCTCTGCACAGTGAGAGGGTGTATATTCATTTCTTCTGTGCCGATCTCAAAAAAATTGTCACGCTGCACATGTTTCACATTAAGCAAAAATCACGCGAGTTATTGATTTGTGTGCGATAAGTTATACAACCTTTGTTCACAAAAAGTAAGAAGCTTTGCTGGTGATGTCACTTAGCCTGATGACGAAACGTTCGAAAACAATTACGCACACTCATCTATGAATCTTATTTTCTATTTCAGAAACCTGACAAAAATGAAAATTAATCCTTCCGCGAAGATATAATTCAGCTTTTAATAATTGCGCATCCGGAAAAACTACGACAAGAAACAAATTTAGCTAGACTTTGATTCGGTTGCTTTCAAATGCAAATAATACAAATCTACGGCTGTGATCCTCTTCTTGTCAGGATGATGTTTCGCATCCGTAAAGAGCAGACCAACAGTGGAAGTATCTGTGGGTGTCGCGCAACACCGTAATACAACACACGTACTGAATGATCCTCGCCGAGTACGGTATAATCAGGAAAACCTTTTTCCATGTGACTTGTGATAGGAATTTATGGTTTTTGATATGATTTGGCCATCCGTTCGCCATCACTCACATGAGTATAAATCCTGGCTTCTCGGTGAGTGGTTTCTCATTGGTACCTAGGTCGAAACCAAATAGAGCTGCTGGTTGATTGCCGTCGTTGTTGACTGACGCACGTTGATAAATTTTTCAACACGGTTTTCTTTGGCTAATCTTCATTTTTCCAATCGAACTGGTGTCCGAATTGATTGACATTGGGGTCAATGGTTCCGGTCTATGTTTGCATATGGTTAACTGTTGTTCGTATTCTTGTGTTCAGCATGTGACCAGCTTGTCGGACGTAGTTTTTGTAGTGATGAATTACGATACACTGGTTCAGTCTATTAATCAGAAGACTACCCCGAATCGCTCTCCTTGTTTACGTGTTTGTTATAAAAAACCATAGAATGTCTATTAGAAGTTATATTGAAAGAAGGGTCGTCGATGTCATATAGCCTCCTATCTATTCATGAATTATGTTTTTCATGCACGCTTTCAGTTTGGGTTTACTTTAATTAACCGAGCTACAGCTCACAATGTTAGCCGGATTACTCGCCTTACATGAGCGAATACACTCGTTAGGTAAATCTAAATGTTTACCCATTGTCGTGAAACAAACTGTGAATTATCCGAATGTGCTGCTTAGCATATCCAGTACGTCTTTAGGCTCATTTATAAATCGTTCGACAGAGAATTGTTCTTTGAGAACAGAAGTGGTAATCAAACGTTAATTGCTTCCCGACATTCGGCATTTCGAGGTTGTTGGCCAAGCAAATACTGGCGCGCAACCTCTCATCATTATTGATGTACATGATGTTGGTTCGAAGCTTTGGTGTCATTTCACGGAACACTGGCGGTTACTAGCCGCATCGAGAACAGGCATGATAACGAAAGAGAATTCTCACTTGTGATATTCAAGGTTGGTAAGCGACTTACAACATAAAACCGAGCAAATTCAGAAAATGATCTGCAAATGGCATAGCCGCAAAATTGTGACGTTGTTTATCCGGTCTATCCATGTTACATGCATGATTTTTTTAATTAAGGAACCATTTTGATGAAGCAGGGCAATCGAAGTCAAGCTTTGATCCCAGCATCAATTTGATGCATTATATTGTAGTGCATACATCCACATCTATTAAGGGGGATAGCGATGTGAGCACCACAATATACGGTCTTTTATAAGCGCCTTGAGTGCTTGGCAAATAATCACAATGTGATGACGAATTTCAACATCGTGTTCCTTGGAAGAACACCATTCAACAGTGGCATTAAAGTACACCTTTGATGCTTTTTATTTGAAAAATGTCAAATGTTAGCGAAAGTTTGATTTCAGTTAAACTTTTCAATTCTCACATTCGAGAAATTTTAGCCTACGACGCGTATTTCTACACTCGCAATCAAAGCGCCAAATAAAATTTAAAAATATTTTGTTATACAGAATTTGAATATTATCTAAAAAGTATACTTGTTTATAAAATACTACAATGTCTAAACCTACGCTCTCAACAGACCGATTACCAGTAGCATTTTATATCGGTTAATTTATTTCTACACACTACTTGCGAGTAATCAAATCAGAAATTAAACATGCAAATCGGAGGTTGCGCAACGCAACTTGCGATCCGTATTTCACCCTTTCCCAACACATTATAACCTGTTCCATACATGGAGCGTGAAGGTTCTATGACAGGTGTAAGTAAAACGAAACCAGTCATGGCTCATAACCCTGCAGACGTTGGACGGTATCGAATGAGTGGAAGTAAGGAATTTTCATGTCTTACCGAGTGACCTGATAAACTAGCACACGAATGTTGCTCAACGATATCTCGAACTCTAAAAGGGATGGTAGATCTATTTCATTGTATTCCAATTCGTGGGTTAATTTTACTCAAGTCTATTTAAAATATTCATCTTAGTTTAACTACCTGTTTCAAGCCCTGCTATTACTTGACCTAAAACTAGTATTTGAGTAAGCTCAGGTGGTCTACTTTATTGAGCGGATAACATTCTGTACAACCCAACAAGGCAATCTTCTTATTTGATTAAAAAACTTTTACAGCTATTTGAGATTATTACGCATCAGCACTGTTTTACTTTACACAATATTAGACTATGACTAGGTTATCATAATCGTAATCAATAGGGTATTTGGAGAATTCGTTCATGTGTTTGTGTCTACTCATCAGTACCAAGTCTTTTGAAATATTCACAAAGCTTATCACAACGGTCCACATTGGAAGCACTGGACTCGAGTTTCGCTCTTATTAGAGCTCATCAGCAGTGCAGATCCTGTCTCGAACCCAGGACCTTCACATTGTAGTCTCATGCCTTACGGCCTGAGCTACCGACCCCCATTTGACCGATCGCGATTAAGTCTTCATGAATGTCTCTCCAGACTGGCACATTTGAGTAGCGTCATGCCTGACGAGTCGAGAAGGAGCCAGCAACAACTATTGTGGTCGTCCAACCGATCTGATCTCCTCGTCAGGTTTTCCCATCAGATACAGTGTAGGCTAACATTGGTTAGATCTGACAGGGCATTGTAGTTGTTGAAGGGTGTTTGGAGAATTTGTTCATGTGTTTGTGTCTACTCATGAGTACCAAGTCTTTCGAAATATTCGCAATCAATATACGTTAACCAGTACACGAGTTTTCTTCCCGATGAAGTCGTTTCACATGACTCAAAAACACTCAACGCAATGGCAAATACCAAGACAGCGCAACCCACAAGAGACCCACAAAGAATGAAAAGCCGCAGTGACGAGGTGTAGCACATGTTCTGCAAGGTGTCTGATTTGGATGTAACAACAAAACAATTAACACATCAAAGTAGTGATGAGGGTTAAAAACGGTATAAAACAATGAAGTGATCGGGACAACGCATGAGTGTAAACGAGTCACAAAACAAAAACAAAACGATGAAATCACGAGACATGCAAGCTAAATGCAAACTAAACAGCCTGGAAAGAGCGAACGAGTGGAATGGAAAAAAACAAGAATCACGAGCAAGCAGGTGGTGACACGGTTTGGTGAGGCGCGCTATGACGTTGGTCGTGGGATCCCGGGTGGATAAATCAAGGTGACGTTGCGCAAATCACACTCCACTTGTAACATGGTGCGACGCGTCAACGTGTGATCGGATTCGGGTGGTGTATTTGAATCTGAAACCGGGGGGAGGGGAGGATACAGTTTGACTAAAGGAAGCCTTAATCGGGATCACACGTTACCGATCACATGAAACAGAGAACACAAGCATCAATGTGACATTTGTGTAACAAAAGAAATGCAACGAGACAGATAATATGGTATGAAAGCACAACCCTGATCCAGGCAAATTGCCGCACAGTCAGAGACTGCACGTGGAAGATAGTATTGTCAGGTTGCCCAGGCCTAGACAGATTTAAGAAATAGAGAATAATTTTATTAATAAGTAGTATATGACGTTCGAAATCCTCGAAATCGCAAATAAATGGGTTTAGCACAAAGTCAGAACGGCGTTCGAATGTCAGGTCACGGATACGCACACCTGATGAGCGGCAATAACCGCGAAACCGGTCGTGTGCTTCTGTCCTGCTTTTCGAACGTCATATACTACTTATTAATAAAAATCTGACTTTAAACAAAAACTACCATCTTGCTGTTATTGGAATGTTGCAAAAATATTCCAAACAGTTATCGGTGCTACATTGCATCAACTGCGGGATTTAGATTAGTCCCCATAACAAAAACTAAATTTCAATTTGCAAATGTGGATTTATCCTCGAAATCGCAAATAAATGGGTTTAGCACAAAGTCAGAACGGCGTTCGAATGTCAGGTCACGGATACGCACACCTGATGAACGGCAATAACCGCGAAACCGGTCGTGTGCTTCTGTCCTGCTTTTCGAACGTCATATACTACTTATTAATAAAAATCTGACTTTAAACAAAAACTACCATCTTGCTGTTATTGGAATGTTGCAAAAATATTCCAAACAGTTATCGGTGCTACATTGCACCAACTGTGGGACTTAGATTAGTCCCCATAACAAAAGCTAAATTTCAATTTGCAAATGAGGATTTATCTTCGAAATCGCAAATAGAGAATAATGATGGTAGTGAGACTGCAGCGTGTTTCAGCATGCAGCTCACCACCGGTGGCCAATCAATTTAGCCCAGCACAGAAGTGCTATACGATTGCACATCCGTGCACAGATAAAATAATCCACATACAGTGGGTAGAAACAATGGAAACATCCTAAAAGAGTTTTAGTTGGTTTGAACTACGACTTAGTATGTAGAAAAAGCGTATATCGGAACGATGTTTGAAGACAGTGCCTTAATTGCGAATTCTTCAACTACGGGCCGAAGTAACGTTGGTGAAAACAAGCTGTTGTTGCTATTTTAACGGTGATAGAGGTCTCGCACAGAAGTTAATTTCATTTGCCTGTGAAGTGTGCCACACTGGGTGTCCTGATTACGAGAAGGACTTTTGATTTACTAATTTCAACGAGATAAGTGTAACCGTATTACCTAATTAGACGCAATCATTATTCCCGGTAGAACCTCGAATAGATTGAAACTAATAGCGTGTGACACTGGACGCAAGAGAATAAAGTCGCAAGTACAAGGAGTACAGAAAGATGAAAGAGAAGTTGCTTGCGTTCGCATTTATTCTGCCCGGTGGCTGATGCACCCGTTAGATTCAGAGATTTATTTTTAATTGTCATGTTAATATGTGGGCCCGTCGTTGACTGGAAAATAAAGGTTTACCAACAAAGCCTTTGATTGAAGAGCCTTAATCAAAAGGCAGCGAGTTTCAACTGCGTTCGTCCAACTACTATCCATCAACTTTACTGGTATGAAGGGATACGCTGGTACGCGATGGGTCATATAGGCACACATCAAGCGAAGGTTCTGTTTCAGCGCGATGGCAACACACAGAAGACTAAATCACCGATCCATCGAATGTCAAAAACACCAACCACCCTGAATGAATGAAAGCACAAGCCTGATGCAGGCAAAGTGCCGTACAGTCACAGACTACACGTGGGTTAAGATACTGTCAGGTTTCCCCGGCCACACTGCATGAAGCTAAGACGTTCGCCACCGTTCCCACGCTATTCCTGATAAAAACACGAGGAAATAAATCCAACAAAACTAGTTTAAACTGACATTTTTTCATAGACGCCCACAAACTTCAATAAAGCAGGTGCCTGGCAGGTGTAGTGTTTGGCAGTTTGTCAATAGCAAGACGAAAGTTGAAATATAAATAGACCAAATGAACCAACTAACACGAAACGGGGTAACCGACTTCACAGAGTGAAAACGTTCACGAAAACGATTTCGAAAATGCCAAATAATCATGTTTCTATTAGCAACGTGAAATGAACATTGGCTTACTGTTGGTGTACGGATATGCGGGAACGATGAGTGTAAGTTTGGTGGTTAGTTTATCGTACACGGGGTCCACCGCGTGCAAGTACATCGAATCGAGGCGAGAAAGAATCAGGTAGACCGTGTCGTTGCGTCTGCCCGCGGCCTCCAGTAGGTCATTCCAATTCCAAGAAGGCTTGACGTAAAAGGGCTGCGAACACACACACACACGAAAAGGGCACCAGTAGCAGAATTAAATGGGTACAAGTGAGTAAGTGTTTGAAAATTTAGTGCTCAGAGTACCAGATGTGAAAGTGCGTCGTTCACTGAACTTCTGAACAATGGTTTTAAAGTTAACGTAGGCCGTTCAAGTTGCAAAAACTTTCATACCACAGTTAAAAGTTCCCTGAAGCTGTATTTTGGGTGTGTAGATGTATGGCTAGGGCCTGAATACAGAAAATGTTCCCGGGTACTGTAAAAGAACTGAGCTGAATTAGGAATCCAAAAATAAGGCCAGGATTATTTTATTCATGTTGGCCATAGTAGTAGAACGTCGGTTTTTATGAAATCACAAGCCTAGAGTCAGGCAAAGTGTCGTACAGCCACGAACTGCGTGTTTGAGATGGATATAAGAGAAAACGGCAGTGAGACTCCAGAGCGCGATTCCATACAGAGAGCAGCGGTATCGATGGCAAACCAATATTGCAATGTTAACTGTGCACGATTGTACATCCGCGCATGCAGCATGTAGTGTAGAGGTTTGTCAGTACGCCTAAAAAAGTAAACCGTAAACCGCAGAGAGGAGTGACACTAGTATATTCATGAGTGTTTGAATGGATGTGCAATTGCGCAGTATTTGAGTACTGCGCAAGTGACAACGTACTAAATTGATTTGCCACCGGTTGTGAGCTGCATGCGAAAACACGCTAGAATCTCCACTACCATTTCTCATTGTCTCTTGTATCTGTCTAGGCTTGGGCAACCTGGCAGTATGTAGGCCCGCGCACAGTCTCTAACTGTGCAGCACTTTGTCTTGTTCAGGGCTTGTGATATTTTAAATGTAAACATATTTATACGTCAGTGTTAGTACCTGCCGATAGCTAGTATTGCTGAGCCTGGGTCGCCAACGAGATGATGACCAGATAGATATTAAACAAAGAGATATAGATGTAATATTAAATATTATTCATATTTTAGCAATGCTCTCTTACTGCGCTAAATTGACTGGCCTCTGGCAGTGAGATGCATGCTGAAACACGCTGGAGTCTCACTACTTCTATTTTCCTTCTGACACCTGTCTAGCCCACAGCGGAAACTAGAGGTTTTCGACCACTGGTGTCTCCGACGCTTCCTCAATCTTCGATGGGATGAGCGAGTAACGAATGACGAGGTTCGCCATCATTGTTTTGATATCCCTCGCGTGAGTTCGATATTGCGACAACACCGATTGAGATCGTTCGGCCACATCCTGATACGCTCGGACGCTGGACTGACCAGGGTGACACTATCGCCGACACTCTGCGCAGAATGGCGTTGTCATTGCGGAGGACAAGTGAAGACTTGGCTCGCCACCGTGAGATCTGACGTGGAGCTGCTTGGTCTACGATCGGTTTACGGATGGCGCACGTGGGACCGGACCTGGCTTACAATCTGCGCGGATCTCGCTTCTAACCGCCGAGCGTGGGTGGCTGCAATCCGTGACGTCAATGAAGCTGACTCATCCTCCAGGAGGAGATAGTCGCACAAAAGTGAAGTAAGTAAAGTACTTTGCGGCACTTTGCATGAATCAGACTTGTAATTCCATACTATACAATAATGCTCTCTTACATTACCACCATCACCATTTACTTCTGGTTGAAGTAACTGCGATACGTGATACAACCCACTAAACAGTACATAGCGATCGCAGTTTATGACTGCGCGGCACATTGCATAGATCACGGGCAGTGTCGAATTGTACTTACCAAAAGACTGCGTTCGTTGGATTTTGAAGCCAGCTTTTTCGAAGAATACTTTTTTGGTCGTGATTTCCCAGTAGAGGATTTCGACAAAAGTGAGACCCGAAATTTTGATACCGCAACAGATGACTGTGAATTACGTTGCGTCGCTGGCACCGCATTAGCCTTCGAGTCCCACGGAGAGTTCAAATCCATTCGATTATTTTGAAGAACCCATTGCTATAAACGATGAAAATTATTTAATAAAAAACAGAAATAATAGAAAGCACACGAACGATTCTATTAACGAAAGTAACATCAACGCTAACCCTGAATGTAAACTGTATCGTTGATGTCAACGGGAAATTTAGTAACAAGCACCCCATAAACCCGACTCGAGTTAGCTTGATAAGTAGGCCGCGATAGACAGAAGGCCCATCATCAGACACATGAACTTTGAGTAACAATAGCTAACAATCGCCACGATTATAAATGTGCAACTATGCGCTATGACAGTGCTCCGTGGAATGATCTAAAGTCTCTATGTCATTTCTGTCAATTAGACAGCTTAGACTAAATTGGGGTATGATATGGTATGAGATCACAAGCCTGATCCAGGCAAAGTGCCCAACAGTCAGAGACTGCACGTGGGCTAATATACTATCAGGTTGCCCAGGCCTAGACAGATATGAGGGGGGATAGAAATGGTAGTGACACTCCAACGTGTTTCAGCATGCAGCTCACCACCGGTGGCCAATCAATTTAGCACAGCGTTAGCCGCACAACACAGCAATGCTGCACAATTGCACATCCGTGTAACAGTCAGATCAATCAACCGTCGAGAGTCATCATGCAAGTGTGGAGTGTGACAAGTTTCAGTGCTGCGTGGATTTTGTAACCTGAGGCAGAAAAATCAATAATTTTCTGTGACACGATTCCATTTCACAAGCCATCATGGACAATCATCAACAAGTAGTGCGTTACATCGAGAGCTTAACTTTCAGGTGAACCTGAAAAAACTCGAACTAGAGGGAGGGTGGGACGCGAATGTGAAGAAGAATAAACATTAGAAATGATGAAGTGATAACTTTCAATAAGCTGCAAGACACAGTTAACCGAGGTATCATGTTAAACCCAAAGGACTAAAGAAGCAGCGATCAGACCGGAATAAGTGGCAATGTGTTCGTTTCACTTTGCTCACATCTTACCTGCCATGCATGACCGGAATCAGTGTATGAGGCGTTGTCCAGACACAATCCCATGGAGGAACACGGCGAGTTGTTCAGTGGTACATTATTCGGACAAATCGGACGGAGACTCGCTTCGTCGGACGTATTAATGACGGGCCGCTTTGCATCGGAGACACTGAACAGTGTACGCTGGCCAATCGTCGCGTAGCGAAGAGCGGAAGCTGTAAAATACAAAGGGTGAACATGTGAGACTTGGTTAGCAAAAAGGGAAGAGAACAGTAGCGAGTAAGGAGATGATGCTGATAATTCGAACACACACACACACATTCGAAGCGCTGACACAGACAGTTTAAAAATCTAATCACGTAAAATGATAGGACGATGAATTGATAAACGGTAAACAGAAAGGTATAGTCCAATGTGAATTCTATGGTATCCGGTCACTTAATCGTCAGACACTTAATCTCTGACACTTAAGCCCTAGATACTTAATCCCCAGACATTTAACTCCCAAGTCACTTAATCTTTAGTCGCTTAATCCCCAGGTGTAAATATAGCATGGCATGTTCAAAATAAGATAACAGTTCATTCAACCTCTAACTTTGAGACATAGATTCGGCTAAAATCTAAACGACACAACGGCACAATCATGAGCCGTAAATCATCGTCTGCTTCATCCCTAGTTCACATGTTTTTAGTTGCATGGCATGACATATCAAGCAATTCAGAGATACTCAACTACGGAAAGATTGACGTCCTTAAATTAAATTGCTTAACTCTCCTGCTAAATGAATTCATTTAAACGTATTCTGCATTCTTCAAAAGTTATCAAACTGGGAATGAAGTGACTTGGGGTTAAATGTCTGGGGATTAAGTATCGGAGATGAAGTGTAAGTAAACCAAATTCTATACTCTGTAGATGAAGTTCTAAGCAGAAAGTATACTCAGGAGCATAGAAATCTTGTACTCTAAAGCAGTTTTCCGTGTTTCATGCCATCTCACACTAAGACAATGCAACGAGGATCGACAGGGATATCGACATTACGACCGAGAACACGCAGTCCGAGTTTTGTGAGAGCACCGCAAAGCAATTATGGACCTCGACACCATACATCCACAAACAAGGATCAGACTTGTCCTTTCATACGTACATACCCGCTTGATTTCATAGAGCATACATTTGAATATAGTAAGTTGACATAAACGTGACCCAATCAGATAACATCTGACACGAACATGGCGCATGTGTGGTTAAACAACAAGAACTAGCCAAGTGACCTCAGGTATAACATTGATCATAACATGAGTGGTTGCACCCCTTCTGCGATCTTTGTTCACCCAGAATTGTCACACAAAAGCTTGTGTGGAGAATCAACGATAGAGGGGCGCCCCATTTTAGTTGCTACACAATGAAAGATGATGAAAAGCGATAAAACACTGAGGAGTCCTGTGGAAAACAGAGATAATGTGCATGCGTACCGAGATATTAATGGCCTAATTCTGCTATGAGAGCACAACACGTGCATTGGAAGAGGACGAATTTTCGCCGCCCTAAACACCATCGTGCCGAAAAGTTAAACCCAAAGACGCGTGCATAATTAATCTTTCAACAGCTTAGCACACCAGTGATACATATAAGCAAAAAGCGAAATTATTTCCCCCGAAAGAACCGTGATGAGAAAGTAAACATTGAGTGGATGATAGTAGACTTACATGGGGCTGGTTGTAATTGATTTGAGGACACATGGTGGCCTAGATTCGAGGAAGAATTCAAGGGCGGGAGAAACACGTTCAAGGCAATCAAACAGCAAATTCCTAGCAGACTCGTGGTAGCGAACACTTTGGGTCGCGCGACGGAGTTCAGCTGTATGGCAGGTTGATGACGACTGACCATTCCCTTCAAACTGATCAAATTGGAACGGCTTTGTTGAGTGTAAAATACAGTGGATGGAGCCGTTTTCGTGTCGTGATGATATCCCTTGTCCGACGAGACTGATACGAGAAATCGAAAGGTAAAATGGAATTGCAAGGCAGTTTGGGCAGTCGATGTTAACGAGATTGAAAATGTAAGCAACACCACGCTTTCGGGCTGAGAACACTTTTACGAGAATCAGAGCATTATGGACTCGAAATAAATTACTAAATTCGAGAGAGAAGACTCTTCAAGAATAACATTCCAGTGATATCACGGCGATTAAATGTGCTAAGGGGACCGTTATGCGATGGACCACATACAAGGTGGTCAGTCAAAGCCTACCTACTCTGCACGGATATGCTATTATGCAGTGCAAGTAAAACCGTCCATAATTGATTTGCCAAAGGTAGTGAGTGAGCTGAATTCGAATACACACTGGAGTCTCACTGTCATTTCTACTCGCATTTCTCCTATCTGTCTAGGCCTGGGCAACCTGACAGTATCTCAGCCCACGTGTTGTAGTCTTTCATCAAACTTGTGCTTTGATGCACTGGGGCTAGTTTATCGAAATTATTTGTGAATCCCGCATAAATTAAGTTGAATATCAGAACATATAAACGATCATATAATTAATTAGCAGCTGGCATTTCGTCTCAAATTATAACCGGATTGATAAAGGATAAACTTTGTGGAGATCCACAGGTTCATCAATGCGAGAGAGAGAAACGATTATTGAGCACACAACAACCAGGGTTTTCATTAATCGATTTACAGTAGTGAATAATGACCTCGGCGGCTATGGAAACGCAAAAACAATTCTGCTACTTAGTATGAGAAGATATGAAATAATGATTCATGTTGGTGTGAAGTGAATCATAGCAACGTATCGATCGCTCGAACAATTTTGCAAACGTTTCCATTGTAAAATGCGCACCCGGAACAAAACGAGAAACATAGGATTTGTGAGGGTATAATCCGGGGAAATGAAGCCTGAATGGCGAAGACTTTTGCCGATGAATAAATAGAAGATTTTAATGTATCACTAAATTTCAAAAATACCAGCTAAACCTATGAAAACTTGATCGAAACGCCTCTTCTACTCAAGCAATGTATGTATGAAATCACAAGCCTGATCCAGGCAAAGTGCCGCACAGTCGAGGACTGCACGTGGGCAAAGATACTGTCAGGTTGCCCAGGCCTAGACAGATATTGGAAAGGAAAATAGCAATAGAAGTGAGACTCCAGCGTGTATTCGCATGCAGCTCACTACCGGTGGCAAAACGTTTTAGCACGGTGTTAGCTGTACAGCAAAGAAGCGCTGCATGATTGCACATCCGTGCACTCAAGTAATGACCTTATAGCGAAAATTAAAATAAACACCCGCTATAATAAAAGATACTACAGCACCTTTCGAATAGCACACTGAAGCCATCCTACCCAATAACGAGTGGGATTTCTAAGTGAGTTTGCAAGCTAACGGACAAACCGAAGAGTAACGGGCAAAGTGAGTTGAAGATTCGGCGATGTTAAGACAAGCTGATGTGCACAAAGTGGTTTCACTGACAGTGCGACGAAACATTCGTGCTTAGTCCTATCAACACTAAAATAAACATTGCTTTAAAACGGTGAATGGTATGGTATGAGAGCACAGGCCTGATCCAGGCAAGGTGCCCAACAGTCAGAGACTGCACGTGCCCAGGCCTAGACCGATACGAGGAAGAAAAAGAACAGGAAACTGTGAATAAATCACTTCATCCTACAATAATAATAATAAAAATGGCGACATTGATTACCTAGGTCGCATAAGTATGGTGTCTCGAAACCACGTTAACTAATGATGTCGAACTATAGATACAGCTACATAAATAGGTGAAACGATTGACAGTTTCGAGCGCTGATTGAAAAATCAATGTCCAACAACAGAATGTTAGGTTTGGATGGTGCAAAACGTGTTACGAATAATGGCACAATACAAAGTCCAACGAAGTCCACAAAGTCCAATGTTGAAGATACGGTTTATTAAGATTGGCACAATCAATCCACTTCAAGCATATGATTACAAAATGAACTTGTATGGCGAGAGAGCATGATGACAGTAGAAGTAATCGAGAAGATTCATCAAGAAGGGGTACAGTGGAGATCTTAAGCAGCCTTGGAAAATGGTGAGTTGATTATACTAGCTTACCGGAAGACTCACCAACTGGCCACATACTACCCTGTCCAGTGAGTCGTGAAGGTGTTGCCGAGAAACTGAATGAGCTGGTCGGGGGTCTAGGAGCACCGGGAACAGACTGCCTTACATTGGTAGGCACGTTGGCTTGGACAGCTTGGTTACTGTTGACTGAATTGATCTGCGATTGCAAATCGCTCAGGGATGATTCTAAATGTTCACACCGGGCGCGCCATTCTTCGTTCTGACGCCAGAGCTGCAAGTTTTCACGTTTCAGCTGTTCGTAACGCATTTCCAGCTTCTCTAAATACTGACACCAATGAAAAGTGAACGAAAAGTGAGCTTTAACAGAATCAGTGTACATAAACAGACAAATATATGAATGAGTACAGCGCAATCTGCATCACAGGGACTTGAATTCAGGTATACTCATCATTGTGAAGCAAAGGTCCGCAGACAAACAATGTAGAAAATGCATGCATATACATAGAGGTATATGGGCAGTACATTAATCAATTTCACTTGGCTCATTTCGCTATCATTTAAGGACCGGAGGATTGAGTCCAGTCGGCCGGTAAACGGTTGAAAATTTGAGTTCATTGCATGCGAGGTTTTATGGTATGAAAGCACAAGCCTGATCCAGGCAAAGTGCCGCACAGTCAGAGACTGCACGTGGGCTAAGGTACTGTCAGGTTGCCCAGGCCTAGACAGATATGAGGGGGAAAATAGAATTGGTAGTGATACTCCAGCGTGTTTCAGCATGCAGCTCAATACCGGATTGTGCTTTCATACATACATACCATACAATGTAGTAGCGGTGTGCCGCACGACAATGAGATCACTGCATTCGGTTTTGCTGCCATACAACCTAACGGTTACAATTGCATTTTGAGGTTATCCACTGAAAAAATACCTTCGCACTAATGTGACATCCGAAGTTGCACTCTAGACGAAGCTTTGAGGAGGATCGTGACGATTACTGCACCATATCTGTATCAGACGGCGCTATATATATATATTAATATATATATATATATATATAGAGAGAGAGAGAGAGAGAGAATTGTGAACCACACTAAAAATAAATATGGAGTAGAGGCAGGCACCGCAAAACTACCACACAATATCGCAATCGGAAGTTTCTTCAATTCAACTGTTTCCAGGCTCACTGAACCTGATCTCCACCTGATGACGGCAAACAGCTAGAAACCGGTAGTGGTGTGTAAGGGAAGGGGATGTGAGCACCACAATGCATTCCTCAATTGAATTTGTAAAAGAACTACTCAAGCAACACTCGATTAACCAACTCGCTCAATTGAGAACATCACCTCGCCATTCCTACATGTAAAGAAAGCAAAATTGGCCTGGCAATCAATAGACACATGACATCAACAACGAAACATCCCGCAAACGCATGGTTGACAAACGTACCAGACACAGATTGAGAATAATACACAAAGGGTAATAAGAACAATGCCGAGTTTGAGACGTACATTCCTATTGGCTGATGTACAGACAGATACAGATCATACACATTCATACAGCGAAAACAGATCGCATTGTGCTCACTTCTTTTTTACGCAACCGACTGATACTAGCCGCGTGGCGATTTTTGACCATTCGTTCTTGCCGCTTTCGCATACGCTCCAAATTGGCCTGCGTCAGTATGCAATCCCCGCTTTGTGTGGTCAAGAAGTACGGTGAGGGGGTGCGGGTGAACATTGATGCATTCCGTTGTGGTTGACTTTTACCAGAAACAGGACTAGGTTGATTTAATTCACCGAGTTGTCGCTGGAATCCCAAGAAAATGAATGAACCGATGAAAATTTACATTTATATTTACCGGAATGCATATTGTATCGTGAGTTTATAAAGCACGGAGCCAGGGAAAGTTGCAAATAGTAACAAATTGTAGTATGCTGTGATACTGTCATGCTAGCCAGACACACACACACACACAGTCAGAGACTGCACATGGGCTAAGGTACTAACAGGTTGTCGAGGTTCCAAAGGTTGTCATAGCCGGGGTGGTAGTTGGGATAACTCCCACTGTTTATAAAATGCTCCCATATAACACGCGTCTCACATAGCCTCTGACAACTAAGTCCAGCTTCTGGCCTGCACGAGTGGCTCCCCGAGCCCGGCGAAACTGCTTCTACCAACAGGAGAAGGGGCGAAGGCGAGTGACTGGCGCCTGAAAACCAGTTTGCTTCGGGCAGATGGAGCTCGTTAGCCTGGAAGGGCATTTCATCTAAGGGAAGGAAAACCCTGATTTTAAACCTCCGCTGCCTAGCGGGATACCCGATCGCGGGAAAGGCTTCGGGAGAAAACCCTGAGGAAAAACCTGGAACAGAGTCTGATAGACCACCTCTTTCTGGCAACCTTCTGCTGCCTTGCACTTGGTTGTGCAAAGGCTAGAGAAGCTGACTCGAACAAACGCCGAGTGGTGCTGGGGACGCCACTTTGTACCCAAATCCCCAAGAACCTTCATTGAAGCCGACTCATCCTCCAGGAGGAGATAGTCGCACAAAAGTAAAAAAGTAAGTAAGGCTGTCGAGATTAAGACATATATAGACAGTGAAACTAATACCAGCATTATATTAGCAGTGCTAATATTGATCGCAAACAGTAATCAGTCGGTTTTCCATTAGGATTTCCTTTATCCTTGTTGAAGCGTGTTATTGAAAAGGAAATTAGGCTGATTTTACTTGAGGCAAACAGTTGAGGTTGGACACGAGAATGAATGGCAATGAATCTAGAGTATGTTACAAATAAAAATCAGACGCTCGAGGCAGTGTAACACGCGTGATCAACGAACTACATAAACAGCAAACCAAACTCACTAAATGCATTCCCAGAGCAAAATCGGAGTGAGTGTTTGGGTCATACTTGGGGAACAAGGTATCGGTTTCCATCAAATCGAGGGAATTGTCTGTAAAAGTGAAATAACAAACAATATTCACCAGACAACTACAAGTATTAAATAGAAAAAAACAAACATCAAAATCCCCATGGCAATAAGATAGTCATGTAGTTTTCTGATTAAAAAATGTTCAGAAAATTAGTAAAAAGAAGCGAATTCATTCATGACGATCTTAATGACAAACGAAGAGCTATTTCAAATCATTACTAGGGAAATCACAAGTGTGATTGTGAACATGATTGATGGTTTCTCTGAGCTCTACAAATATTTGCCAAAACAATGTGAACAAAAGTGAAGCGACTGCAGCAGATTTGTTTATTAGCATATTAATGTTCACTAGTTCATTATTAGTATGTATGTATGTATGTATGAAAGCACAAGCCTGATCGAGGCAAAGTGCCGCACAGTCAGAGACTGCACGTGGGCTAAGATACTGTCAGGTTGCCCGGGCCTAGACAGATATGAGGGGGAAATAGTTGGTAGTGAGACTCCAGCGTGTACCCGCATGCAGCTCACTACCGTTGGCTAATCAATTTAGCACGATGTTAGTCGCACAGCACAGAAATGCTACACGATTGCACATTGGTGCAGTTCATTATTACGAGCCAAACACATCCATTTACCGGTATACATGATGGATTTTACTTATGGTCTAGGCGGCGACATTGTATCAAAAAAGTGAAACTGATCTTGGAATTTACTATATAGCGCGTGAGCCAAATAAATGAAATAATCGATCAGCATAGTTATCTAAAGCTGCCGTGCTACGAAGGTCACCGGCAAAAGGTATGAAATAAAAAGCCTGATCCAGAGAAAGTGCTGCGGCGTCGTAAAATGCACGTGGGCTAAGGTAGCGTCAGGTTGCAATGGCCTAGACAGATCACAAGTATAGTAAGGAGTAGTTTTGTGTGCCTAAGGTAAATTTTCTATGTTACTTAAAAACATCAGGAAGACAATTTTTAATGAATGCAGGGCAAAACCAATCAAACAAATGTGGCAATAAGTGCGTTGGGAATATCTAATCATTAGATATTAGAGTGTAGAGTTGTAATTGAAACATGCACATGAACGATCCCGTATATTCTCACTGTATATAAAAAGTTAGCTATAACACCAGGTTATCTAGAACATATTGTTTGCCGGGTACAAGCTTTGCCGAGGTATTTTGGGCCAGCTATGTATGTATGTATGAAAGCACAAGCCTGATCCAGGCAAAGTGCCGTATAGTCAGAGACTGCACGTAGGCTAACATACTGTCAGGTTGCCCAGGCCTAGACAGATATGAGGGGGGAAATAGAAATAGAAATGGTAGTGAGACTTCAGCCTATTTCAGAATGCAGCTCACCACCAGTGGCCAATCAATTTAGGACGGTGTTAGCCGCACAGCACAGAAGTACTGTACGATTGCACATCCGTGCGATGGGCTAGCTATCATGTGGCTTAAACTAAAACTGTCAGCAACAACATCATTCATGGAATTTTGATCATAAAAAACTAACCTGCAAATGTTGAATCTTCGCATTTTAATTGAAGGACAGATGAATTTAAGCAATGGGTAGACGAGGATCCAAAGTTTTGCGATAAGAGGGTAGAACCAGTGGACTTCTGGAATTTTAGAAACTTGAAATGCAAACCTTCAATGTGTGCACCGGGATTATTTTGTGCGAAGGATTCAGAGCGAATGTTTTCTTACTGACTGTCAATATTTTTATTGGCGCGATGCCATTAGTAGCACAGTTCAATGGCGCTGATGGTTTAGATGCGTCCGGTGGTCGAAAGATGTTCAAACCCGCGTCTTGCTGTCGATTACAATCGCCTTACAGCATCCGTAAGTATAAAATCTGACGAAGTAGCTTTTAATTGAGTATTATTTTCGCAAGCTTGAATACGAAGTTCATAATTGTTTACAACTTACCGCTTATGCCACTGTCACTATCAGAATTTTCTAAATTTTTATCTGCAGTACACAGTGACAAATCAATATCACCAAGATCAATATCATCTAACTAAAAAATATGAAAATGCAGTAAATGATCTTACCAATTCGATGGAATCAAACAAATTTGTATCAGAACTATCTAGACCATCTAAAAAATCAAGAATGGCAAAAAACATACCAGGTAGCCAAGTGCAAGAAACATCCATTCTGAGGACCTTTTAGCACCACCTGTTAAATTAAAAACGTAAATGTAATCTTTGAAATGTCACCATCATCAAGCAACGCATTTCTGGAGCCAAACAAAATACCAACCGATGAATTAACGAAAAAGTTATAAAAGCAAACCGTTGATCCGTACTCCGGCGAGGTAACGCCGCAAACCACGACCAGATTAAAAGATAGCGAAGTTTCCGTTCAAAGAAATGAGGGTGATTGGAAATATACATGAAGCCGTGGAGCTAGCCGCACGAAAGTAAAAGAAAGTAAGAAAGAAATGAGCGACTTTCTTGAGCATCTGAGAATGTCCTGCACGGATATGCAGTACTTCTGTGCTGTACAGCTAACACCGTGCTAAATTTATTTGTCACCAGTAGTGAGCTCAATGTTGGAGTCTCGCAGTCCATTTTATTTTACTCTCATATCTGTCTTCGCCTGGATAACCTGACAGTATGTTAGCGCACGTGCAGTCTACGACTGTGCGGCACTTTGCCTGGATCAGGCTTGTGCTTTCATACCATAACATATAGCTGCGCATCTACTTGATAGGGGTGAGTTCAACGCGCGGGAGCAAAAAAATGATTCTCGGAAGAGCATCAAACGAAACACGACTTCCTCCCATTAGAATATTGGCAAATCCGATATGATTTGCTGATGAAGGCAGATCGTGCTTATGGTAATGAGCTCAAAATGAATTTCAGAACCAAAGGTTATTCTATAAAGCATCGGGAATTCGCGGATTGCTGTAACGGGTACTTACTAACAAGAATGGTATGGCATGAAACCACAAGCCTGATCCGGGCAAAGTGACGTACAGTTAAAGAGAACGCACGTTGGCTAAAATATTGTCAAGTTGCCCACAAGGATGGGGCATCTGGAATGCCCTTCCGGAAACAGTTGTTGCTTCAAACACGGAAGAGCAGCTAAAATTCGCACTCAAAGAACGCCTATCATCTCTTTTGGAAGGGCGATCTACCATTAAATGAAAACCCGTTTTCCGAATGGCTATCACGTAATAGAAAGTGACGTAGTCAGTGACCATCCGTAAGTGAGCATCCTCTTGGTTGATGTAGTTAGCACAACACAAAGTCAAATCTCTATGGTCGCTTTTGCCGAGCGAAGATTCATTTGTGAATACCTCAATCATCAACTCCTCATTCGTCGGTAAGAGTTCCAGTAGAGAAGGCGTGTCAGCTCCGCGAAAACGTGCCTGTTCAGTCCCGTGATTGTACAAAGGGTGACACATTCCGTTCATTCAGCTCTTAAGCAAAAGTATCAAGGGATAGTTTAGCAGTTAAATAGGGTGAATTGACGTTCCCCATAAAAAAAGACGTGACTGTTATATGGGCATGGCATGAAAGCACAAACCTGATCAAGGCAAAGTGCCGCACAGTCAGAGACTGCACGTGGGCGAAGATCATCATCATCATCATCATGCACAAGTCTGTAGCCAGACAAATTACCAAGCTATCTAGTATTGTGCCCGCATTTGGAATGCGTTTTGCACCCTCTAAATGCAGTGTTCTGCTGCAGGACATCGACTTATCAAACAGCACTTTATTACTTGACAATCAGGCTCTTGAAATTGTAGATCGTTTTACGTATCTCGGTAGTTGTATCAATAATTCTGCATCGTTAGATGACGAGGTCTCGGTACGCATTTCTAAAGCAACCGTAGCATTCCACAACCTAGGTCACCTCTGGCGTCAGAAAGGACTATCTCTGTTACTCAAGGGTCGAGTCTATAAAGCGACAGTTCGGGCTGTGTTACTATATGGGTGCGAAACCTGGACCTTACGTGAAGAACACATTCAGCGTCTCCAAGTATTTGACAACCGGTGTCTCCGCAGCATTCTAGGAGTTAGCTGTTACAATCGTATGCGCACCGATGCTCTCCGAAATAAGTTGTTGGGTAGTAATGTCGATATTGAGAAGCAGATCAACCTGCATAGGTTACGCTGGCTGGGTCACGTTTTACGGATGCCGGACCACCGACTTTCGAAACAGATTCATTTTGTGACGCCACATCCTGATTGGCGTAAATCTCTGGGTGGTCAAACCGTCACATGGCATAGGCAGTTAAAAACCCTTACTAGTAACCTTTCCAAAGTAGGCGTAGCGCGTCTTCCAGGCTGGTGTCCCCGCGATCAGATATCGCAGTGGTTAGTTACGCTTCAGGATATGTCCCGAAACCGTGTTCAATGGCGGTCTTGCATCAAGCATTTCTTGGAGTGTTTGCTTAACCTTGTATGTTGTCAAGCGGAGTGACGAGAAAAGCTTGTTATGATGCATGACAGTGAAAGCCGCAAGGAAGCTGCCGTGCTGATTTCGCTCTACTCGTTCACGAAACTTGTTTGAATGCATGTTCCATTCGAGGTGTAGGCACCTCTTCCCAGTTTGTTTGTGCTTACTCTTCTATAGAAGCCGTAGCAATTTAAGCCCCACCCTTCCCCATCTTTTAGGATTTTACTTTTTCATGGTTGTATGGCAGTTAAGCATTCGGTACGTGCTACCGGTGTATTGCTGTCTTTGATGATGATGAGATCAACCTGCATAGGTTACGCCGGTTGGGTCACGTTTTACGGATACCGGACCACCGACTTCCGGAAGGGATTTTTCGCGACGCCGTATCCAGATTGGCGTAAATCTCCTGGTGGCCAAACCGTCGCATGGCAAAGGTAGTTAAAAACCCATACTAGTAACCTTTTCAAAATGGGCGCAGCGCGTCTTCCAGGCTGGTGTCTCCGCGATGGCTAGTTACGCTTCAGAATATGTCCCGGAACCGTGTTCAATGGTGATCTTGCACTAAGCATCTTCTTTGAGTGTTTGATTAACCGTGTATGTTGTCAAGTGGAGTGACGAAAAAAGCATGTTATGATGCATGACAGTGAAAGCCGCAAGAAAGCTGCCATGCTGATGTCGCTCTACTCGTGCCCGAAACTTGTTTGAATACATGTTCCATTCGAGGTGTAGGCAACTCTTCCCAGTTTGTTTGTGCTTACTCTTCTATAGAATCCATTCACATCTTTTAGGATTTTACTTTTTCATGGTTGTGTGGCAGTTAATCATTCGGTAAGTGCTACCGGTGTAATGCTGTCTGTGACGATGATGTGATTTTGTGGGGTTTTTGTTTTTTATATATAAAATAATACCGGATAAAAAAGATGACACACTTCCGCCACTGACTCCGGGTTGCAGCCATATCTCGTAAGGTTTCCAGCTAACTATTAGGTGTAGCTTTTGGTCCCCACTCAGGCAAATGAATACGCACAACTGAGCCTAGCGCTACGGTGAGTTTCTTCATCTCAACGCACCAGGTCATGGACTGGCCACCAGATCTTTTCTCCCAGCTTCTGCCAGGCTCTGCGAATAAGGCGCGGTACGGTAAACGGTGATTAGGCATTCTTAAAACATGTGTCAACCATCGCAAACGAGCAAGCATCAGCGAAGATACTGTCAGGTTGTTTAGGCGACTGTTATATTGAAATGGCGAATCGCAAGGAGAGTAATATGTTCACCTATCTTGGTAGCTGCATCACAGCGGGAGGAGGACTGGAAAGTGAGATCGGCTCTCGCATTGCGAGAGCTCGCTTCGCGTTCACTAGTTTAGGTCATCTCTGGAAGCGGTCTGACGTGAGTTTGAGACTCAAGGGGAGAGTTTACCTGGCCTCAGTAAGGTCGGTCTTGCTTTACGGGTGCGAGAGCTGGGCAGTACGCGCAGAGGAGCTCCGGCGCTTGGAGGTGTTTGAACATCGATGTTTACGGAGGCTTGCACGAGTGTGGTGGCAACACCGCACTAGCAACGTTGAAGTGAGGCACCGTGTTCTAGGTGGGGACAGCCTGATGCTACGAGACCTAATTGACCGTTCCCGTCTCCGCTGTCTAGGGCATGTCTTGAGAATGAAGCCTGAGCGCCTACCCTCCCGCGCGCTGCCTGTGTCGGTTGGCCCAGGCTGGCGGCGGTGTTCAGGTGGACAACCGCTGACCTGGAAGAAGGCCTTAAAACGCTTGACGTCGGGTTTAGCTCGGGTCGGACGAACGCGGTTTCCTGGGTGGGGTCCAAGGGATAGTGAGTGTCTGTGGCTTGACACGCTGTCGACGATGGCTGAGAACCGGCAACAGTGGAGAGAGTGCATTCTATTTTGTGTCCCCCCCTCAACTTTGTAAAAAAAAACAAAAAAAATCAAAAAATCGACATGTGGAACAATGGACAAAAAAAATTCCCCCTCGTATTGTACCATTTTTTCTTTCCTTCTTTTTCTCGTGCATTGCCGGGTGGCACTTTTTCATTTTTAAATGATTGTGTAAATATATATATATATTGTTGACATGAAAAAAAGGGTGAGCATTTGGTGGGCGGTAGATTACCGCCAGTAGAGCAGAGTCACTGTTTCTAAGATGCAAGTGGCGCCAAAGGGAATAGATGGTTTGCAGACGAATGTGAGATAGCGGTTCACAGCGGACTGGGGACTAACGCTACAAAAGAACTCCGCCACCCTTGCTTGGAGGATTTTTCTGAATGACACTACCCCCAAGAAACTTCATGATGATGTCTCAATGGGTCTGCGTACCATCTACGGAGTTCGCAGGTGGGAACTAGACTGGATCACGATCTGCAACGATCTCGCCTCCGATCGACGTGAGTGAGCTGGTGCGATCCGAGACATCAATGAAGCCGGCTAATCCACCCGTGGAGCCAGCCGCACAAAAGTAAAAGTAAAGTAAGTAAACCAGGAATAGAAATTTCGCAGTCTGTTACCGAAAATGATAACCATATCTCAGTCACAGCTATCACGTCCAAGTGTTGAGCAGCGTGTTCAAAACGAAGTTCAGAAAGCTTACTGAGCAGGCCTTGGCGTTCGCATGGAAACACTGCAGGCCTTCGCGCGAAAGGGCGGAGTCTGCACAGTTGATTTGGACGTTCATTACGCCGATCCTGAAAGGACCGGCTGCGATAAGTTTCTTGAGGCACAATCAACTTCATCAGCAGAACCACACTGAAGCTTGTCGATTCACTTTTTATCGAGGGTAGAACTGAAGCGGATCTCGAAAGGCCCAAACCGTTGAATCGGTACCAACTGTGTAACGCTTCATTCACCATGGATTCTGATTGAAAAGTTACTTGAGTATGCGGTGACCAGAACCCTTGTAGCTGGGCGAAACAGGTAATAGTTTCAAATCAATCATAACAGTGTCAATGATTTAACTTTGTTGTTGTATGAAACGCAGTCATGAGTGGAGTTTTATTGGAATCAGGGTCATTTAGTTCTAAAACGCCATGAATAAAAATAGCTTTTCTTGTTATTATCCTTCTAACAGTTATATATTGTTTCCTTTTTGGCATGTTGCTAAACCTACAACACGTCCGGAAATATGCGAATGGGAGAAATGCTGTCAAGATTTCGAGAGCGTTAAATATTCCAATATAAATGTCACGGGACTATAGTCAGCTTAAAAGCATTTCTTTAGGTGGTGGATTCGGTACAATTTCGCAACAATATGAAAATTTAGAAAGTTACATTTAAGACGTCTCGATTGACGGTTGAAATTAAAATTAATTAAGACATGAAAATGTATACGAGGCTATATGGGGACGCAATGCCTCGCGATACAGATAGCGAATTTAAAGAAATATAGTTTAATTTTATGCAGAATACAAGAAATGCATTTTCAATTATAAGCACGTGCCAAACACGTAATAGAACAAGGCGTCATGAGCGTAAAAAACGAAATCAAATTTAACGCGATTTTTGGTTACTACGCGCATTTCAATTCAGTTCAGCAGGTAGATAAATGGCTCATAAGCCATTCAAGCATTCAGAATTCCTGTAGAACGAAAACTTTCAAGAGACGCAAAACACTGCATAATTTTTTTGTTATTTGGCATCCTCGGCTATGATACGTCAGGTGTAATCCAGAACGTCCTTCGGTAAACTGCTTTTGTAGCTGCTGTAGTGATCTACTTTCCCTTGTACCTCAGCATTTTGTACATACAGCTTTTGGCCTTGTATGATTATTCCTTTTTCGGCCACGTACACTTCATTTGTATCAATGCATGTACAATATACTTTTTGGCGATTAATACAATTTGGAACACAGACTTTGTCTTCTTCCGCGATTGCGGAGTTTGCGTGGGTCGCCGCGTGCCGGAAATGTGATTAACGGATCCTCAAACATTTAAACGCTTTCTGCACCTTGGATTCCATCATCACTTGGACTTTTCCTGTGTGGATTATTTTGCTATCGTTGGACTTCTCTGGATCTTTATTTGGACATTTGCTCCTTTGGTCTTTTAGTGAGTTCTTTCCATTTTTGCCATTTTGTGTGTAGTGCTAGACTTATATTTTGGTCCACTACACTGCGACTAAAAACGGAACGGGTTTCCAAGCTGGTGAGATGTTAGCTAAAGGGAAATTTGTGCGTATGTAGTGATCTACTTTCCCTTGTACCTTCATATTTTGCACATACAATTTTTGGCCTTGTATGATTATTCATTTTTTGGCCATGTACACTTCATCTGTATCAATGCATGTACAATATACTTTTTGGCGGTCAATACAATTTTTCGAACTCGGACTCTGTCTTCTTCCGTGGTTGCGAAGTCTGTGTGCGCCACTTTGTGCTGGAACTGTGATTAACGGAATCTCCAACATTTTAGCGCTTTCTGCACCTTGGATTCCATTTCCTGGATTTTCCTGTGTGGATTACTTCGCTATCGTTAAACGTTACGGATCTTTATTTGGACATTTGCTCTCTTGGTCTTTCAGTGAGTTCTTTCCATTTTTGCCATTTTGTGTGTAGTGCTAGACTATTTTTCCTTAGTCCACTACATAATTGGTGAGCCCGCCTACTCCTGACACTGCATTTTTTTCATTTACGATAAATTCGTATTTGTAAATTTTTTGGCTTATATTTTGGAATACTCACTTAACACCCCACCATGAGCGATTTTTCCATAAGTAAAGTTTACACAATCCTACAATCACAACATATTCCATGCACATTACCGGCTTCAGTCGTTTCTAATCTCCCTCTTTGGTTCGGCCAAATTGAAGCTATTTTTCGTATATATGGCATCACCAATGAATCTATTATGTATTCTCATGTGGTGACCCTGCTCCCTCTCGACGTAGCTGAACAAGTCAGTGATCTCATTCATGCTATGCCTGAGGTCAAGCCATACGAAAAGCTCAAATCTGCTCTAATAGACCGAATTGGTTTTTCTGAGCATGAGAAGCTCAACGTCCTCTTTTCCAAAATGGCTCTTGGTGATAAAAAGCCATCTCAGCTTCTTCGCCAGATGAAAGAGCTACTTGGAGACAAAAGGATTGAGGAGAGCATTTTAACACAGTTGTGGTTTAAAAACCTCCCAACTGACATTTGCCAAGTGCTTGCTGGTTTGATTACTTACGTATCATTAAACGAACTAGCACAAGCGGCTGACAAAATGCTCGAAACAAAAGAAGCCGACCACACATCTGCACACATCAATTCACCCTGTCCATGTTCGGAATTTAAAGAACAAGTCGCTGAACTAACTCTTGCGGCGAACTCTCTTTTGTCAAAATCTCCCTACCCACCTCGCTCAATATCTAAATCTCGACCATCGAAAACCCCTGAGCGCGTATGTTGGTACCACAAGAGATATGGGGATAAAGCCTCAAAATGCATCTCTCCGTGTTCAAAAACCGTCAAAATCAAGGATCAATCAGTTACGGCGACTACTGTTCCCGGCCTACCAAACCCGAGTCGCCTATTCTATGTTACAGACAAATCGAGTGGTCTGCGTTTTCTAGTCAATACCGGCGCTGAAATTAGCGTCATACCTCCAACATCCAGCACCTCCAAACCATCGTCCTACACTCTTCAAGCGGCAAATGGCACTCGTATTAACACTTACGGCCAATGCCTGCTAACCCTCAATAATCGGCATCGACTTTCTGTCTCATTTCGGTCTCACTGTCGAAGTAAAACAGCGGAGATTAGTAGATACGAAAACCTCTTTACAGGTCTCAGGTATCACTACTAAAGCTATTTCCTCCGGCATCAAAGCTGTCACCCCAGAACCTTCGACTTTTAGTGCTATACTGCATGAATTTCCATCCGTCATACAGCCCCCACGACCGACAGACAAAGTGACACACTCCGTGAAACATCACATTGTCACTAGCGGACCACCAGTCTCCTTCAGACCTAGGCGACTTCACCCGTCGAAACTCAAGATCGCAAGAGCCGAATTTGAGCACATGCTAGAGCTTGGGATCATCCGTCCCTCTTCCAGCTCCTGGTCGTCACCACTTCATATGGTTCCCAAGAAGACCTCAGATGACTGGAGGCCATGTGGCGACTATCGTGCTCTCAACAATCGAATTGTCCCAGACAGATATCCGGTGCCACACATTCACGATTTTTCTTTGAATCTTTGTGCCACAACGATCCTTACTAAGCTTGATCTCGTCCGTGCTTATTATCACATCCCGGTAGCCGAGGAAGACATACCCAAAACGGCAGTCACAACTCCTTTCGGCTTATACGAATTCACTCGGATGCTCTTTGGCCTGAGAAACGCTGCACAAACCTTCCAACGTTTCATCGACGAAGTCTTTCGAGGCTTGCCGTTTGCCTACGCATACATCGACGACGTCTTGATTGCCAGCAACTCTCCAGAGGAGCATGTCGAGCACATCCGTCTCGTTTTAGAGCGTTTCGTTAACTACGGGATAAAGATCAACCCAAGTAAATGCATTTTCGGCACAGATTCACTGGATTTCCTCGGTTATCGCCTCACTCGATCTGGTATCACACCTCTTCCCGAGAAATGCCAGGCGATTTCCGACTTTCCTGTCCCCATAACGGTAACGCAGTTGCGCCGCTTTATCGGCATGATCAACTTTTACCGTCGCTTTATTCCAAGCTGCGCAAAGACCATTGCACCGCTGACCGATTTGCTCGACTCCAAATCAAAATCTCTTCAGGTTTCGCCTGAGGCACTTGAAGCTTTTGCCGCATCCAAAGAAGCTCTTTGCAGTGCCACAGAACTCTCATTCATTGATCCGGAACCGACGTTTTCTTTGTCATTGACGACCGATGCCTCAAATTCGGCTGTGGGAGCTGTTTTACAACAACACCTCAAGAACACAGTCCGTCCACTGGCATTTTTCTCGCAAAAGCTTAATCCGGCACAAACTCGCTACAGCACATTCGGCCGTGAATTACTTGCGATATATTTGGCCATACGACATTTCCGTCATTTACTGGAAGGTCGTGACTTCATTATCTTTACGGATCACAAACCATTAACTTTTGCTCTGCAGTCTAAACTTGATCGTCATTCGCCACGCGAGATTCGCCACTTAGATTACATCTCTCAGTTCTCTACCGATATTCGTTACGTCAAAGGAGATGCTAACTTGGTCGCCGATGCTTTATCAAGACCTGACATTTCTGTTTTGTCTACAGGCACACCATTTGATCTCTCCCTTTTGACTAACCATCGAGCCGAGATTGATAAAACCGAACTCGCGAAGTGTCGATCCCTGGATTTGCAGCAAATTCAGTTACCAAACACCGATGCCTCGTTGATGTGCGATATCTCGACAGGGAAACCTAGACCTCTTGTCCCTCTTTCTCTGCGACGTGCCATTTTTGAGCATTTTCATTCGATGTCTCATCCTGGAAAGCGTGCCACCGTGAGGCTAATCGCAGATCGTTTTGTTTGGCCGTCCATGAATAAGGATATACGAAATTGGGTCCAGCATTGCATTCCTTGTCAAAAGAACAAGATATCTCGACATACATTCACACCTTACGTTCTATTTAGGCATCCCGACTGTCGATTCTCTCATGTGCATCTTGATCTCGTCGGTCCTATGCCATCATCGAACGGATACTCATTCATCCTAACGGCGATTGATCGCTTTAATCGATGGCCGATTGCTGTTCCGATCAAAGACACATGTTCAGAGACTGTAGCACGCGCCTTCGTCGAACATTGGATTGCCAACTTTGGCACACCATCTGTCATCACTACCGACCGTGGCGCTCAGTTTCAATCGACTTTGTTCCGAGATTTGACGCGACTCCTTGGCTGCCAGCACATCCGAACCACCGCCTACCACCCTAACTCGAACGGATTGGTTGAACGCTTCCATCGGCAGCTTAAAGCCTCTTTAGCTTGTCAGCCTGATCCTAATAAATGGACTGAGAATTTGCCACTTGTTCTTCTTGGAATACGTTCCGCTATCAAAGAAGACATGCAGTGCTCAGCCGCAGAGTTAGTTTTTGGTACCGCCTTGTGTCTTCCCGGTGAACTCGTTGTGCCCTGCCAGTCACTACCTCCGGCGTCAGATTACATTTCTCGCTTACGCACGTTCATGTCCAAGTTGGACTTTACGCCTCCTCGTCAGCGCATTATCCACCAACAGAAATCACCTCATCTTGATACGTGTGATTTTGTTTTTGTGCGACGCGACTCTGTTTGTAAACCTCTTCAGTCATCCTATCACGGACCTCACAGAGTTATCGAGCGTAAACACAAGTTCTTCGTTTTGGATATGAATGGTCGACGTGACACGGTTTCTATTGACCGCTTAAAACCCGCTTTTGTCGAGCTTAAGCCGCAATCTCCACCAAGCATCACTACGCCTCACGCACAACCCCTGATAATCCTCATGTGCCAACCTCCACCCATGTTCATCCCAATTCCCCGGTCCCTCCTACCCCCGTTCAAACCCGAACCGGTAGACATGTGCATTGGCCCAAACGCCTTGCTGACTACGTGACCTTATGAACATTTCGAGCGTATGTTACCCTTCATTCAAGCCTAACTAACGCTCTGGTGGGGGAGTATTGTAGTGATCTACTTTCCCTTGTACCTTAGCATTTTGTACATACACTTTTTGGCCTTGTATGATTGTCCATTTTTCGGCCATGTATACTTTGTCTGTATCAATGCTTGTACATTATACTTTTTGGCGGTCAATACAATTTCGAACTCGGACTCTGTCTTCTTCCGTGGTTGCGACGTCTGTGTGCGCCACTTTGTGCTGGAACTGTGATTAACGGAATCTCCAACATTTTAGCGCTTTCTGCACCTTGGATTCCATTTCCTGGATTTTCCTGTGTGGATTACTTCGCTATCGTTGGACGTTACGGATCTTTATTTGGACATTTGCTCTTCTTGGTCTTTCAGTGAGTTCTTTCCATTTTTTGCCATTTTTGTGTGTAGTGCTAGACTTATATTTCCGGTCCACTACAGGAGAATGTAGTTGGAGTAGCACCGCGCTATAATCGATGCAGTGCCGAAAGGTAATTTTATTTCTTCTCTGTTTGCAATCTCTGGTGATCGCGGTGCCAGGCGCTGTAGTAGTAGGATAGTAGTAGGACAGCAACGCGCAATAATCGATGCTGGAAAAAAGAAAAGGCAGTTTCTCCTCACCAGCACGGTGAGAGGTCAGCTGATAGAGAATCAAGAATAGGAAGATGCTCTAAAATTGCTACAGTGAATAGCGAGCAAAATGGAGGACAACCTAAGCATGGTAATCATGGGATGTAATCAGAGAATAACTTACACCAGTCACGGTCTAAACCCTGCTTGAAAGTTGAGACGGAACTACAGGAGATAAGTTCTTCAGGGAGCTTGTTCCAGAAGTTGACCACCCTGAAGCTGAAAAAGTTTTTCCTAGAATCTAGTCGACATCATTCCTTAGCGAGCTTGAGTGCGTGTCCGCGAGTGCCCAGCTTAGGACTTAAGGTAAAGATGTCATCTGGATTAACGCCGCTTAAGCCCTTTAAGATCTTAAAGGTTTCAATCAAATCACCTCTCAAACGACGACGCTTAAGAGAGAAAAGACCCAGAGCCCAAAGGCGATCAGCATAACTTTTCCCACGCTGACCCTCAATCATGCGTGTTGCTAGTCGCTGGACGCTTTTAAGTCGGATGATATCCTTCTGGTAGTGAGGACACCACGCCTGGACACAATATTCCAAATGCGGCCTGACTAACGCCTTGTAAAGTGGCAGGAACACGTCGGGACTTCTGCTGGAAAGCATCGACTTCAACCGAAAAAGCACATTGCGTGCACGTTGCGCTGCAACAGCGCATTGGTCCTCCCATTTGAAGTCAGCTCTAACTACAACACCCAAGTCCTTAACCCGCTGTGTGGCATCAACGCTATTAGGAGTACCTGACACCTGGACTGTGATCTTGTCGACCAGAGCAGACAAGAGTTGGCACTTATTGAGGTTCAGTGGGAGTTTCCAAAGTATGGACCAGTCAATGACCCGCTCGAGGTCGTGCAACAGAGTATCTTCATTCGTTGAACCAATGAACTTCACGTCATCCGCAAAAGTGAAGCACGGGCACTTCGTGTGACTACAACAATATTCCTCTAAAGAATGTTGAAGATACCTTTTTAATACAACAACTCCTCATGGGATTATCTGTCAATGGCACGCGTGAAGCAATCCTGACTCATGATGCAAACAAATTGACGTGGGACATCGCGTGTGAGATTGCTCGAACGAAATACGATGTTAAGGAGGGAAACAAGCTATTTCAGCATCCCACAAGTTTTGAGTCACATCAAATCAACGTCACACAAGCAACAAGTAGTAAGAACATCAGCTCCATGAAATGCTATCGTTGCGGCAGTACACAACATAAGGCAAACTTCCAATCCTGTCCAGCATTAAAAGCTCAATGTCGAGTTTGCGGTAAGCAAGGACATTTTGCCCGGGTGTGTCGTGGCCGCCGAGTCAACCTTATCGATTCTTGTCCCCATGAATCGGAAAAATTTGATGACTACCGTATGATATCTGCGATAAAAGAATCCTGCGTACCCGCAATCAGTCGAGAAATGATTCAACAAAAGACGAGGGATGATCCAGTATTGAAGCGCGTGATTGATTTTATTCTGAACGGTTGGCCAGAAAAACGACAAATAACGCAAGGGCTTCTTCCTTTCTATGATGTGCGGAACGAGCTAGCATTTATTGATGGATGTCTGATGCGTGGATGCAAATTTGTTATACCGCAAGAACTTGTGTCGACGGTCATCTCCTGTGCACATGAAGGACATCTAGGAATCGTACGAACCAAGACTCGCATTCGACAATACCATTGGTGGCCAGCCTTCAATTCCGCTGTGGAAAATGCCATTCAGATGTGTACACCATGCCGCAAATCAGATAAGTCTGCGAAGCCAATCAAAGCTCCTATCCAACCGATCGTGTATTCTATGAGGCCATGGAGTAAAATTGCAGTAGACATCATGGGGCCATTTGCTCGGGCTCCAAGTTCGAATAAAAACATTCTGGTTGCAACATGCTTCTATACGAAATGGCCGGAAGCCTTACTATGTGGTGATATTAACGCTTCGACTGTTATCAAATGGTTCCGTTATATTTTTGCCCGTTTCGGAATTCCCGAAGAAGTTGTCACTGATAACGGACCTCAATTCAGAAGTTTTGAATTGGCCAAATATCTGCAAGAAAACAATATAAGACATGTCCGTACAGTACCCTATAACCATTCAGCAAACGGCTTAGCTGAGCGAATGAATAGAACCCTCAAGGAAAGTGTACAAGCCATTGTTGACGGAGGGGAAAGATGGGAAGACGCAGTTATTACAGCATTGGAAAGTTATAGAAACATCCCGAATATGGCAACCGGGAAGCTTCCATCCGAAATGATGTTTGGGAGAATGATACGTACAAAACTGAATGCCGCTGTTCCGTTGAATCCTACTGCTTCCAGCGCTGAATACGACAGACGTACCGAATACCAAGAAACCTACAGAAAATCAGGTGATACACTGCATCCTGGGCGTTATGTCAGACTCCGCAAGGCGCAAGTACTGAAAGGCGATTTCAAACTAACTCCACCTAGTCGAATAACAAGGGTATTGACTCCAGGAACATACGAGCTCGATAATGGAGTGAGAGCCAATGCCCGACGCCTCTACCGATGTCCGAATACTGTTCCTGTACCCCCTACAAAAATGCTGTGCAGCTCAAGCTCAAAGGAGAGAGAGAGGTGATGCTGTGTATGCAGGAAGCCGGCAGCGTGACCTTGGTTCTGGTTGGTCCAATTCTTTCGGTATTGATTATTCATGTTTGAAGCGGCGGTCAACCGTGGATTGTCTGAGGTTTCAGAATACAGTTTAGTGTTCGCAAATCTGGTGTTCTTGGACACAGAGGGTCTAGCCCTTGTAAGCCGCATCTCCTCATATCAGCAACATAGTCCAGAAAAACCTCAGTTGAAAAAATCCTATCCAGTGTTGTCCATGATTAGAGGCAGTACCTTATCCACTAGTTGATTGAATTGATTTTCAGATCTTACTGAAATAAACTCTTCCGGAAGCGCATTCCACAAGTTAACGAGTCTTCCTGAGAGCGTGAATCCCTGTGTTTGGCGTAGTGTCCTTTGCTATCGAAGATTTAAAGCATGGTCACGGATTCTGGAGTCCGCCACAAGAGGGAAAAACTCGCGCAGCTCGTCACCATAAGCTCCCAGTAATATGCGACGAGTTAGCAGCACGTTGTAGCGCACACGTCGAATACTGAGCGACATGAGGTTGAGGCGTTGAACTCTCTCCACATAAGGAATTGATTTTAATCCTTGTTCTCTTTTCATCGCCCGCCTTTGCGCCTTTTTCAAATGGTCACGTTCTCCCTTAGTTTGTGGATAGGTGGCTGGCAAACCATATTCCAAATTTGGTCTCACGTATGTGGAATAAAGAATGCGGAACATTAGTAGAGTAATCAGCGAGAACGACCGACAAATAGCCCAGCAGCATATTTTCTGTTCGTATCCTCCTTGGATTTAAGTGACGTAGTCGAAAT
>JACCGJ010017350.1:0-39851 GCA_013407085.1 Atriophallophorus winterbourni
TACCGCGCAATTTCAGTTACTGTAACCCAAACTTCAGATCATCCGCGAAAAGTAGTCAATTGATTTAATTGAGTCGGGGAGGTAGTAACACTACTGTAAAAGTAGTAACGGCCGAGAGAACAGATCCTTGCGGAACCCCGGAAGTTTGACGTGTAACCTGCGATTTGATTCTCTTAACCTCGACCTGTGTATAATGGTCAACAAGGAAGTCTTCAATCCAAGTTAGGACAGGTCCCTTTACACCACGAGCACGGAGCTTGAGCAATAGACTTTGAAATGGAACACGGTCAAAAGCCTTACTGAAGTCAATTAAGGCAGTGACTACCGGGTGACCCAGATCAAGTTCAGCACACCAGTGCTCGCGAGCAGTGATGAGATTGGATGAGCATGACCGTCTTGGCGTAAAACCATGTTGAGCTGATGTTAACTGACAGGTTGTAAGGAGAAAATCTTCAATCTGTTTCTTCAACATTCGTTCCAGAGTCTTCACAACTACTGAAGTGAGGGTAACCGGTCGGTAGTTAGCCGGATCACTGGTTTCACCGCACTTATACTTTGGTTTGACAACGCAGTACTTCCAATCTTTAGGTAACCTACCATACCTGAGGGATAAATTGAAGATTAGCGCCAGCGGTTTATGTATGATACTCGATAATACCTTTAAAAGCATTGGGTGCATATCGTCCGGGCCAGGTGTTGAGTGTACATCGAGTCGTTCTAGTAAATACTGCACCATCTCTGGTGTATGAATCCGCGTTGATGTCTTGAAAATTCCTCTATCGGTCCAGCAAGATCAAACGAACTGGAGAAATTTGTTTCCCATCCTACACCCGTGTTCCTTATGAAGTTTTTTGTGTCATAATTTTCCAGTGATATTTTCTGTTCGTTCTTTAAATTAAAAATAACATTTAAACTAAATGTTAAATCTGTGAGAGTTTTCTTTCCGGAACATTGTTCCTTTGTTTAACTGCACTAGGGCTTCCGCACATTTTGATTTGTCCGTTACCCGTGTTTACCGTTATTGGAAAACGGTAATTTTTTGTGCTCTCAACTGTGCTGTTTGACTTCCGTTTATTGGACGCGTTGGGTTTGCATTGAAACCTGTATTCGATTACCGTTGAGGTTTGTTATATTTTGCTTTTTAATCGTCTTTGTCAATATAGTACAGCGTTAATTGACGTATTGTTCTGATTTGGGATCGATTCGTAAACGCTCGTCATTCCCGGTATAAGAATCTCGTGTCTTGTAGCAGGCAAATAGTTCCCGTGACAGAAACTATTCCCCAGTGACGATTTGGTCGCTACATCTGGCGAGATCAAGATATCCGGCATTTCGGCGTTGCTCTCTTGAAGCAGAGGAAAGGGAAACGTCTCCTCTGTGTAAACCGAATTGTACTGAGCGGCGAGAAGAACTGCTTTACGTTCATCTTCATCTTCAGTCGAACCTCCCATAGATCTCAAGCAAGGTACTCGTTCAGAAGCTTTCGTTCTACGTCTTATGGATGCAAACAAGCGTTTCGGCATTGAGTTGGCTTCGTCCACCAAGCGAGTTTCATAGTTCTGCCTTTTTTCTCTTTTGAGGTAGGTGCACTTGTTGCGGATAACTTTGTAGGTTACATAGTCATCGGTGCATCCACTAGAACAAAACTTCTGCCATAACCGCTTTCTTACCTTCATGTATTTACGGATAACGTTATCAAACCATGGCGGTCCCTTAGCGGGGGATTTTCTATTTATCCATGGGGCATGATTTTCAAGCGATCTTATTTTACCCAAAAAGTCCAACCAACAGATATCAACATTCGTTGATGGAGGGAGTGACCAGTCCATCGAGTTTGCAGACGTGATTATACTCTTTGTGTCTAATTTCCAGTAGTTTCTCCGGACATGCGTACGTATTCAGAGAATCTAGGTATGACCACCAAATCCAATATCGAAGGAACTTGCTTGACGCATATCTTCGTAGGATCGTTTACATTCTGCACCAAATTCAGCTCCAACATCGTATCTAGGAATTCTCGTTGGAACGGTTCACCCCTCGAAACTAAATCCGCCCAGTTGATATCACGAGCATTCAGGTCTCCAAGAACGATACAGTCACCAGTGATACCATAATGTTTGATTTGATCACATAACACAGGAACGTAAGCGCCAGGTAAATGACCCCAAGTGATACAGCTCCAGAACTAGACTTCACCTTACACCAGAGGCTTTCGGCATTTCCAGCATCATGTTGAAACCTTTTCAATACTTCCACAATCAGGTGCTCTTTAAAGTATACGGCAACGCCACCGGCAGATCTCGAAGCTACTCTGTCACTTCTGAAAAGCGTATAGTGTGGTAGCGCGCACTCGATATCAGATATATCCATTGTTAACCACGATTCCGTAACAGCAATGATATCTGGCTGTCGTTGACAGGCAATTTCACTAACCTCGTCAAGTTTATTGCGTAGACTCCTCGCATTGAAAGGCAATACTCGAAATCTCTTCACAGAATGATTAACTGGGGTTGGATTGACAGCGGCTTCCAACGAATGTGCGGCCTCCTCCTCACTACACGAAAATACACAATATGGAGATCAACCTCGCCAGCTTTTCTGCGTGCTCGCAATTCTTGGGTAGCTGTTTTCATTTTGATTCTATCTTTAGGAGACAGGTCGCGTAGTATCTTGAATAGCTCACCCTTAAGTCTTAGTACCATCTGGACTTGCTCATCCGAATCTAAAACAATTTTCAGCGTCCGCGGTTCATCATCCTCCTTCTTTCGGCCAAGTCGGAATGCAGGAATGATGGTGACTCCTTCCTCTCCTTGATCAAAAAGCTTTGAAAAAGTTGATTGAAGGAAAGTTCGCTCTTGCTGTAAACGTATTTCAGCCATGTCCCCGGTTTGCTCAGGAACATTTGCCATAATAAGGCATCGCTTCCGAGAATCCAAATGTGGCTTCCTTGAGACCGGGGATCTGATGTACTTTTATCAGGGCTAACCAAAGTACTATAAAGCGGAAAACGGTTATTAAACAGTTTGTATTAATTGCGAAGTGATTTTAAGCAGCCACCATTGAGCACAAAGCAGTTCCAGTCACTAAAGGACTGCGCTAACAAGGCCAGTATACTAAACGCCTTAGGCATGACAAACAAACGTAGGACATCCAGCCAAGGCACAAACGGGAGCTGACTACTTTCTACTTAAGGAGCATTCGTCGCACCTTGAGTAAAGCGCGGATGGATGATCTACAGAGAATGTTCACCATAATATGACGGCGACACCTAAGCTAGTTATGTTATCATACAGAAATGAAATGGTAATATTCGAAAAGATCTACTTATTGGCGAGTTGACATGAAGAAGTCAATCATTGGGCAGGGAGCACTTGCGGTACAAAGACGTTTGCGAAAAGATGTGAAACTTCTTGCCAGACCCCACTAGTTGGGCAGAACGTGTATTTGACTGCTGATGTCCGAGCTGGAAAGAGAAGATACTGCTATCGTTTGTGAACGTGGACCACGACATCAGCGCTCAATTCCGCCGGCCGGCTAAACACTGACTAAAACTATGAGGAGTGCAGGAGATTGTTCTTACTGAATCGGATTGTGCAATCATCTAAAATGCTGCAAAGCATGAACTCGCAATGCGTTTATGTTGGGCATCCATGGTTGCAATCGACCGAAGAGGCCAACACACTATAGCTTACAAAACTACGGCTTATTCGAAAAGCCATAAAAACACGCCCAAGTGGCCAGTCCATGACATGGCACGTATTAGCATACTCCACTTGTTCACTTTCCTCTTTACGAGTCTGCTCACATGCCTTTTCATATTGATATTGTTTGGCACTGTGTTGATCTCTAGATATGTTCAATACTGATGGTAATAGTATAATCATTGTATTATTTTAGCAGCAGTAGCAAACGCATCGATCTTAAATCGCTAAGCGCAGAATTGTATTTTAAACAATTTTCAGCAAAGGCGAAGTGAATTTCGAATTGAACATAACCTTAGAAGTGGTTATAGCACTTCTGTACTGTTTTTACTGTTCATTTGCTGTCGACTCAGCCAGAAACATTCATGGATAAACTCAACCGATCTAAACATTGTATAAATAAATTAACCGATTCTATAATACTTGCACCAGGATTCAGTAAAGCATATTATTCATGCATTTCTATTTCATTTTCATTTATTGGCATTTAGTCTTATTATCCTTAAAATGTTTGAAAACTTTTTTATTTTGCATTTTTTAAAAACGTTTATTCTCAATGTTGAAGGTATCCAGTGCCTAGCTACTTGTATGACTAAGGGGAAATCGGGTCGGTCATATTTGCAAGGCTTTTGATTCCGTAAACCACCGCCTTCTAGAGATTGAGCTAGCAGCAATAGGTATCCGGGCTAGTCTACTTGCTTCGATAAAGGCCTTCCTAACAGGTAGGGCATTACGAGTTAGGGTAGGATCTACGCTGTCAACTGAAACCGACGTGATCAGTGGTGTACCCCAATGTTCGGTACATTGTCCTCTTCTATTCCTGATTTTCATCGATGACTTGTCCTCTGCATTGAAGTGCACATGCTTCATTTTCGCGGATGATGTGAAATTCATCGGATAAACAGATGGAGATACCTTGATGCACGACCTTGAACGGGTCATAAACTGGTCATACCAGTGGGACCTCCCACTAACCTTAGAAAGAGCCAACTCTTGTCAGCATTGGTTGATAATATTTCAGTTCGGGTGTCGGGCAATTCTCTCACTGTTAACGCCACACAGCGTGGTAATGATTTAGGAGTACTAGTTAGAACTGACTTCTAATGGGAGGACCAATGCGCCGTTGCAGCCCAACGTGCTCGCAAAGTTCTCTTTCGGCTGTAATCCGTGTTATCCAGCAGAAGACCCGATGTATTTTTGCCCCTTTACAAGGCATTAGTTCGGCCGCATTTAGAATATTGTTCACAGGCGTGGTGCCCTTACTACAAGAAAGATATCGTTCAACTCGAAAGCGTACAGCGTCTCACAACTCGCATGATTGAGGGTCACTTAGGGAATCCTTACGCTGCACGTCTAAAGTCACTAGATCTGTTTGAGATGTGACTAACAGTAAATACCCGCGTATAGGACGATACCTTGTATAGGACGCAGTGGATATTTGACCCTAAAAGCGATGGAAAAACTGTGTATCTATGTACAGGACGCATCCTAATTTTAGTCCTTAATTTCCATTAATTTTTATAGAAACGGTGAGCTTAAGTCAAACACAATGAACTAAATACAATCGCTATGATCGTCGTGTGTGCAGATTGCTGACTCATTCATCCTGTCAGTCAGCAGATGTCTGTCAAGCCTATGTATACTATAGTGGAAAATGCACTTCTCATTCTTGGGCGCCATGTCGAATGATTGGATGACACTTTTTAAGCAAAAGTTTCTGCTCAGACGAGAGTCAAATACTACTCCATGATTGGTTGATATTACACTTTCATGATATTACACATCGGCAGTATAAATATTCTACCTATTACCGGTGTCTTTAAAGATACAGTTCATTATTACCCTTCAACATGACGAAGACAAAACAACAGAGCTATACTTCACACTTTAAAATGGAAGTGATCAAGTACGCGAAAGAACACGGGAACCGGGCAGCTGAGCGGCAATTTGGTCCGAATGAATGCGTGATCAGAAAATGGAGAAAAGCCGAAAGTACCATTAAAGAAATGCGAAAGGTGAAGGGGGCGAACAGAGGCTCGAAGTCTCACCACCCTAACCTGAAAAAGGCGCTCATTAAATGGATTCAAGATACTCGTCGAGACTGTCTGGGGGTCAGCACCACTACCGTTCGTTGGCGAAAAAGCAAAGCATTGCAGATTTTAAGGCGTTGATGAACTGGTGCAAGAGATTTTTTAGAAGAAATAACCTATCAATAACACGAAGAACTACCATTAGTCAGCGACTACCCAGCGACCACAAGAATTTATTAATGAAATTTCAAAGTTATGTCATCAAGATGCGTCAGAAATACGACTACGACATGATATTATGATAAATGCATAATTTTTTATAATAAAAGTATCCATGGATAAGACGCACCTGGGTTTTTAGGGCAACTTATGAAGAAAAAATGCGTCCTATACGCGGGTATTTACGGTAATTGAAACCTTCAAGATCTTAAAGGGGTTAAGTGGCGTTATAATGACCGATTTCTTTGCCGTAAGTCCCGAGCTGGGCACCCGGGGCCATTCACTCAATCTTGCTAAGGAGCGGTGTAGACTAGACTCCAGGAAAAACTTTTTCAGCCTCAGGTTGGTAGATTTCTGGAACCGGCTTCCCGAAGAACTTATATCCTGCAGTTTTGTTGCAAGATTTAAGCAGGGTTTGGACCGCATCTGGGCTAAGCTTTTTCCTGAATTCTCCCCCTAATTTTTATACAAGATTAAGTAGTTCACCATCTTGTGCAACCGGCCAGTTAGAATACTTAGATCACATAACCAGTTCACTAGACCAAGAATTATCAGTGATTATTTTATTCCTAGACATAAGCAAGGCTTTCGATCGGGTTCCACATACGCTACTCCTTTTGAAGTTATCATATTTAGGTATTCATGGGTCTTTATTAAGCTGGTTTCATTCTTTTCTGTCTGATCGCACCTTTTCAGTTAGCGTTAACGGTGTTACTTCACCTAATCAGCCGATTCCAAGTGGCGTAATTCAGGGCAGCGTTCTAGGACCCCTTCTTTTTCTCATTTATGTTAATGATCTGCAAAGTGTTGTGCACCACTCTAAACTCTTTATCTTCGCTGATGACATAAAAGTTGTCCTATCATTTCCACCTAATGAAATGTCACAAACTCTGATATCCCTCAACACTGATCTTGCATCTCTATCAAGCTGGGGCGCACAATGGGAATTAGAATTTTCGGCTCCTAAGACACACTATATTGGATTACGCTGCTTAATCCCCCGTGACACACTTACATTAAATGGCTCAACCATAACTCCTTCTGCAGAAATTAGGGATCTCGGATTTAGGTATTCCTCTTCTCTGAACTTTAATGAGCAAGCAAGACATCTCCTCACGAGAGCACGACAAAACTTTGGTTTAATTAACCATAAATTCCTCTTACGTGAAAGTAAAATTGCACTATATAAAATGAAGGTCCTGCCAATTCTTGATTATTGTAATATCATATATTCCCACATGGGGAGGCGTGATTCTTTTCTCTTAGAGAGACTTCAACGTAATTTCACCAAAATAACTTTGGGTTATTCTAACCCTTTGCCTTATCATGAAAGGTGTAATTTGCTGAGTGTCGAACCACTATGGCTACGCAGAATTCGTCTGAATCTGCTTCTTTTCTTCCGAATCATTACTCAACAGCGAGTTAAGCTTCAGTCTGGCATGCGCTTTCGCGATTATATTCAATATGATCTGCGTAATCGAACAAGGCTATTGAATATCCCTTTTCTCGCGCTAAAGTTAGACGTAACTTCTTCTTAATTAGATATGCACAACTTTGGAATTCACTTCCTCTTCATTTCCGTATATGCACATCTACAGGAAAATTTAAAACGCTTGTAGGAACTCTTACCGTTCACTCACTATCCCAAATCCTTAAGATAAACTCTTCTCTAGATATTCTATACTCTCATGGGATCCCAGGTTTCTAATCCACATCTTTCTCCACATATTAGTATATCATGATGTCTTATGGTATTCTCTGGATAACTGGCCATTCAAGTGTCAGGTTACCGGACCCTTAAGATATCTTGTTACACATCTTCATCGTAACCGTGCGTTTTATAATCATTTTTACCATATAACCATATCCTTAACCGTTATCTGCTTATATATCTGCATATATTAGTATATCATGAGGTCAGATAGTATTCTCTGGATAACTGGCCATTCAAGTGTCAGGTTACCTGACCCTAGAAATGCTTTTACACAAATTTATCTCAACATTGTCTTCGATAACATTTTCTATACACCATTATGTATATAACTGTCTTTTATTTCTCATGAGGCCTAGAAATGTCTCATTTTTTATCTTAACGTGCAAAATATTAAAAATCTACCAAAAAATGAAAAAAACGTAAAAAAACTAAAAAAACTAAAAAAACATTATGTTTTTTAAATGTACATTCTTATTTCTTAAATGATGTACTATTTTACTTTGATGACCTCTCACCGTGCTGGTGAAGAGAAAATCTTTCATTATATTCCAGTGTCTTCGAATAACGAACCATCACTGTAATTGGCTCGAAATCTATCCGCCCGAGATTTGTTCCGTATGCGATTCATTCTCCTGCAGATAACGAAAATCCGGCTGGTGAACACATTTTGGTTCGATTGGTCGACAATTCTTCAAGAGTATTGGAGCACAGCACCCTACTGCCTCCTCCCTGCTATTAGCCACACCCTCTCTCATCCCCCACAATTTCTTAGATTTTCTTATTCCGATGGATTTATGTTCCCTTTTCAATCTTCTTATTCAAACTTTCCGTAAAAACATGAATTATTCATATATAATTTATTTATCAATTTTTTATGACAACTTCATTACAATTCGCACCACTTTTTCCATAATTACCTTCCATTTCTGTTCTCCATTTGTTTCTTGCATCCCTGCCATTCGTAAATCTTGACATAATTTAAATGACATTTTATTTCTATTAGACATTGATAGTTTTTTCTTACCTACTGTATATTAATTTCCCTTATTGAACGGAAAAAATGTTTTAAAATCCCGCTCACTTCGGTCACTTGCACTGTACTATTTTCTTTTGCTGTTCAAATTTCGATAAACTGATCATGTATTGCATGCCTTGGATATCCAAGAATATATTATTATTATTATTTTTATCGATGTTTGGTAAGTAAGTGAATGCTAAAGTTCTGTTTGTTTAATACACAACTCTTCTTCAGCTGATCTCTCACCGTACTGGTGAAGAGAAATGTATTCTTAACTTTCTAGCATCATTCATAACGAGGTGCTTCCTAAATACAACCCGGATAATCCCTTGGCATCGCGATGGTCGAGGATATCCAAATCACAATAGGAATAAACGCTTCGGCAATAGTGATTGCTTCTCTGCAGCTTTCCACTGAAAGAAATTCTGGACGCTCGATTGGCTCGTTCGCCACTTACTGTCCTGTGCAACTGAAATGAACTGAAGTAAGGTTTGCCAAGCCTGGATCTCGTTTCACTGAAAATGAGGCGCAACGATGGGATATGCTTGAAACCTTAAAATTCATATGATAATTTATTGATGTCCATCCAAATAGTATATATGCGCTCACTTAAAGTGTGAGTTTGCGAGGTAACCCATTGAAACTTGCTAAATAACAACTTATATTCCGATTAGATTCTTCAATGAAACGGTAGTTCACACCAGGACCAAAAGCGGTTGTATACTCCAATTCAATGAGGAGTTTTAAAAGAAACTTGATTCACTCTGGTCAGCCTCATTTCGCGATTTCGTCAATGATTGACCAGTTGGCATAATTTCCATGTTGTAATTAAACGCCCTATTGGCTCTGCAAACTATTGAAATTGTGAGTTTTTATTTTACATTTCAAATTACTCACATGCCGGAGAACAATATGGGAGATATTGTTTGAAGTGAAGGACAATTGTGTAGCATACCACTGAAAGAAATTTGGAAGCTTTATTAGCGATTCCGCCACAAATCATTCTATAAAAACTGAACATAACAGCGCTTGTATATCAGTAATTGAATAGTTGGTATTATACTCATGTTGTCTTTGGAACGCACTAATGTCTTTCCTCACATATTTGTGAGGTGAGTTTTTATGTTTTATTCCAGATTACTCTCATACCAGAAGAAATTTATGAAGATAGTGTTTGAAAAGGTGGACGCTCTTCTGTGTATTACCACCGAAAGAAATCTGGACGCTCGATTGCTTTGTTAGACACTGAAAAGAAGACATTCGTAGGTATCTTATCAGAATTAGTATCAGTATCACAGGGCGATTGTCGACCAAGTCGAAACGAGTGCCCAGATTCTTTCGGAGGTGTGCTTCAAAACACCCACCACTACCAGGATTGATTCGTATGTTACACAGTCGTGTGTAACTGTTAATGGAAGATGGGAGATGTCTCATCACCGAAAGATGAGAGAGTTATTGCATGTTGTATGTCCAATCGAATGAAAAGACGATGGACAGCAGTTCATTTCAACAAATACGGGAAAATGGAAATGAAACGCTTTTTTTGTTTTGTAGTGGATAGCGAGGAATAGATTCTGAGGCTGCGTGTATTCCAGTTATATCCACATACAATTTAGACTCCCAGACAACCACAGAAGAGCGAAAACCGTGCGTAGACAAAGAGTGTATTGTAATTAATGTGAGGTTAACAACAAGAAAATTTGAATTACAAAATTATTGATTACTATTGATTAAATATTTGAACCGTCACCACAGATTCCCCTCCTAGAGCGTCGAACAAGAAAAAGACGCTCGAAAAAAACATTAGGTTATAAAATCGTCAAACGTTTTGGGAAAATGTACCTTGCGGCCTGAATTTGTTTGTCTGGCGGGTGGTTTGAGACACGAATGAAAAGGGGGTTTATCGATGGGAAGGTTGGTTTCTGGTGAATCAAACGAAGGGACGTGTTGGTCAGTAGTAGACGTCTGTGGAGTAATGTTTCGGGTATTTGCTTTCGCTTCCGATGTTGGTTCTACGTAAGCGACTTTCTAGATGATCGATACTGACAGTTTCTCTTGATCCATTCCGGTCAATTACGAAATACTTGGGATGCCTGCTAAGCACCTTGTACGGACCAGTATACGGTGGTTGAAGTAGTCGACGTACATGATCGGCGCGCACAAACACAAAAACGCAGGTAGACAAGTCTGCCGGGATATAGAACGGTTGGGCTTGTTGGCGAGTAGGGATAGCTCGTAATGATTTCATGAAGCTGCGAAGGCGACTGACATATTATGGAGCTGTAAGATCATTTGGTGAATCGGAAGATGTCAGAAATTCGCCAGGTAGGTTAAGTGTACTACCGTACACCATCTCAGCAGCTGAGCAATCCAGGTCTTCTTTCACGGTTGTACGGATACCAAGAAGCACCAAAGGCAATGACTCGGACCAACGTTCTGAATTCCCGTGACTCATAATTGCGGCTTTTAGTTACCGGTGAAATCTTTCGACTAAGCCATTTGAAGAAGGATGATAGGCTGTAGTCTGTATGTGCTTTGTACCGAGTGTTCTATTCAATCCCCGAAAAAGCGTTGACTGGAATTGAGAACCTCTGTCAGTGGTAATAGTGTTCGGTACACCAAAGTTGCTGATCCAATGTTGAACGAAAGCTTTCGCAACCGTTTCTGCACTGATTTCCGGTATGGCTACAGCCAATGGCCAACGGGTAAAACGGTTGACGCAGGTCAATATATAGGAGCAACCATTGGAGACCGCTAACGGACCAACGAGATCCAAGTGAACGTGCTGAAAGCGCTCCGTAACAGGTGGAAATACACCAGGGGAACTGATGGTGTGACATTAAACTTTGCTTTGTTGACATCCGAGGCAACTCTTGGTCCAGAGTTGAATGTATTTATGCATGTAAGACCAAAGATAACGAGAGCTAATCAGCTTTCGAGTAGCTTTTATTCCGGGATGGGATAAACCATGTAAGTGCTCGAATACGGTACGTCTCAAATCTGATGGGACAATTGGACGGGCTTTACCAGTAGATATGTCACAAACCAGATAAGAATTGGAATAAGGTATCGGAATACGGCGGATTTTACCCGATTGTGAAGTAATATACCGACTTATTACAGGGTCATTTTGCTGCTAACGTGCTAATTGCTCGAAGTCGATTCCAGGCAGGTCGATAGTACTTAACTGAATCCGAGAGAATGTATCTGCAACTGTGTTTGACGAGCCGGAAAGATATCGAATGTCACTCGTAAATTGCGAGATATAATCTAAGTGACGTATTTCTCGAGGCGAATATCGATCCGATTGTGCAGAAAGAGCAAACGTTAAGGGCTTGTGATCGGTCCATACTGTGAAATCACGGCCTTCAAGCAAATGTCTGAAATGTCGTATCGCATAATAGATAGCCAGTAACTCACGGCCGAACGTACTGTATCGAGTTTGAGCTGGTTGAAGACGACGAGAAAAGAAAGCGAGTGGCTTGGTGATATTGTCTTCTTCTTGTTGAAGGACCGCGCCGACTGCTTCTTGTGATGCGTCTGTAGCGAGAGACAATCGAGCATTGGGGTTCGTTGATAAATGAGTCAGTGATGTGACTTTGTTTAGTGCAGATTTGAGTTGTTCGAATGATTTGATGGCTTCGTCATTCATTTTAAATTACGTTTCTTTCCACGTAACAAGTCAGTCAATGGTTGTGAAATCATAGCGCATTGTGGAATAAAACGTCTATAATAGTTGACCAAACCAAAGAAACGTCTGACTTGACGGATGGAGCTGGGACATGGATAATCTTGGATAGCTGATAGTTTTTGAGGTAACGGTTTTATACCGGAACTATCGATTCGATGTCCAAAGATTTCGATGGAACTCACACCAAACAGACATTTATCGGGATTAACCACAATGCCGTAGTGTGATAGACGTTGAAATACTTCACGCAGGTGTTCAAGATGTTCAGTGGGATTTGTAATTGCGACTAGGACATCATCGATGTACACGTAGACGAAAGATAGACCGAGGAAAACTTTGTCCATGAATCTCTGGAAGGTCTGTGCAGCATTGCGTAGACCGAATGGCATCCTGAGAAATTCGAACAGACCGAATAGAGCGGAGCGGTGATGGCAGTTTTGGGAATATCTTCGTCAGGTACAGGAATTTGATGATATGCCCGCACTAAATCCAACTACGAGAACACAGATTTTCCGTGTAGAGATAGTGCAAAGTCGTGTATGTGCGGATTTGGATATCGATTCGGGATCGTTACACGATATAAAGCACGATAATCGCCACATGGACGCCAGGCGTCCGGTTTGTTCTTTTCGACCATGTGAAGAGGAGTGGCCCAAGGTGAATTCGATGGACGGATTATTCCGAGTTCCATCATATGCTCTAATTCTCGTTTGGCAGCTTCAAGTTTGTTAGGCGCCAGTCTGCGTGGTCTACTAAAAACCGGGGGTCCACGGGTTGAAATATGGTGTTTGATGTCATGCTTCACAGGAGTGTCGTGTGTACAGGGTTTGAAGATATCTGAAAATTCCCTGATGAGCGAAACGTAATTCGGAGCAGTATTTGGAATCAGGACTCGAAAAGTTTTTATGGGAGAGTTGCACAAATGGCCGATGACGTTAATCTTTGTGACATTGTCCATGAGTTTTCGTGTACTCATGTTGACTGAAAGATTGAAGTGCGAGAGAAAATCGGCTGACAGGATAGGTGTTTTTTACATCGGCAACAGTGAAAATCCATCAAAAGTTTCGTCGAAGACCGAGGTCGTTGGAGAGTGATCGCTGGCCGTATGTGGTTATTCGAGTACCGTTCGCCGCTTGTAGAGTCAATGAAGAGTGGTTTTTGCGTTCTGAGATTTTGGTGGGATGACGCTCAGTTCGGCTCCCGTGTTGATCAGAAAACGCATCTTTGTTGAACCATCAGTGACGTAGAATAAGCGGCTGGTGGTATTGCCAGACAGAGCTGCCGCTTCTACTGTCTGGCTTCGTGGTTTCCCTGGTTGTGGTGTTTTGATTTGAAGCTGCATGGGGACGTGCAATGCCTGGCTTTCGCTCCAAAACAGCGATGATAGTAGCATAGCTCAGATGTTCGTGTTTGGCTGTGTGGTTTAGAGTTTGAAATGTGTTTCCCTCCACGGTGAGAACGGCTTCGACTTCTGTTTAAGTGTTGTATTTGTAAAGCCAATTCGCTTAGCTGGGATTTTAAATCCGATATATCCTTGTTCAAATCTGCGTTGGAAGTACAAGGGGTGGGTGGGCGCAATTCCAAAGCGAGTGTGGCCCGCTATAAGGCCTCCCCGTCTCCAAACAGACGACACTTACTATTTTATTTCCACCACACTGTACATATCAACCTGTGGTTATTTTTAAGCTATGCTTTTACACCACAATAAACCATTGAACCATTGAACCATTGAGTTACGAGAGATGTAAAGGACTTCGTCTGCAACTTGAGCGAGCTTGTCTAGGTTACTTTCGTTTACCATGCTAACCAGAACTTTACGCAAATCGTCTGGCAAACTCTGGAACCAGATATGTCGTATAACTCGTTCGTCCACCTTCTGTGTGCCCTTAATTGTACCAAATGGCGTAAGTGTTGCGAAGGTGTTCCATCTCCTAGCTCAGAGCTGGATAAGAGTTTTCGCAAGTTTTGCTCATCGGTGGAACCAATTCGAGAAATAATCGCAGATTTGAGCTTATCGTACGGATCTGTGGTAGGTTGATCATAAATTAAATCGGCAACTTCTCTAGCGATGGAGGTTGGGAGCATTCCGACAACGCGGTTGTAGCGTGTGCGTTGTGTTCGAAGTCGGTATGACTCGAATAGAGCTTCGATTTGTGCAAACAATAGACGTGGTTCTGTCGCGTCGAAGACTGGTAATGTGAATTGATTGATGAAATCATCTTCCATCTTGTTTTCGTTATTTGCACTATGGTTCATTGCGTTAATCGAATTAAATGCGTGTTCGGGCTCACCAATTTGTAGTGGATAGCGAGGAATAGATTCTGAGGCTGCGTGTATTCCAGTTATATCCACATACAATTTTGACTCCCAGACAACCACAGAAGAGCGAAAACCGTGCGTAGACAAAGAGTGTATTGTAATTAATGTGAGGTTAACAACATGTCCTATGCGTACCTCACAAGTTACTCCACAGTTGTCCTCAACACCAGCTTCGACCCGAAAGTGCAACCCCCCGTCAAACAGTCGATAATAGGATTTCTAAAGTTGAATCTGATGTCCGCCGTATTCTTGCAGAACTCGCCTCTCTGCGCCGGCAACAAGATCAGCCTGTAGTTCCTGTTGTTGAATGTAACCCTGGGTGCACACTCTCCCCTCCGTCATACCTTCCACTGAAAGACCCGGTTACTGCAACTACCTCAAAGAAAAAGCAGTCAAACACTTCTCCGCCAAAAGTCAAAAACGCGCGTCCTCACACATTCTCCGTCATTTGTACCAATGTACCTGAGTCAACATGTACACAGTTCAAAAGTAAACGTGAACATGATCTACAACAGTGGATTGACTTGTGTTCGAAAATGAAAATCCCAGCCATAGATCCCTCGGGTATAACACGATTAACCCGACATCCATCTTCCCCCCATGCCGATAAAGCCCGTCTCTTACGTATTGACTTGCAAACGAGTGAACAAGCTGAAAACGTTTTATTGTCTGCCTATTTACTCCACGGTGAATCTAGTATTATCCGGATCTTTCCGAACGTTCCATGGACTGAGCGCCAAAAGAATCGTGATTCTAAATCAACGCGCCGAGAGCCATCAGCTATCATCATTCATGGTGTACCAGAAGGCGAATGTTCAAATGATCTAGATAAGAAACAGCATGATTACGATCAGTGGCGTTTCCTACATAGTCACATGGAGTGTACTGATATAATTACAACCGCTATTTACCGTCTTCCTCGTTCAGGTACATACTCTGGTAATTCTCCCCGCTTACTGAAGGTTTGTTTTCTACATCCCGATATGGTAAATTCTGCGTTAAGTGCTTGGCGTACAACTCGTAGATATGCTCCACCTAATGTTCGACTATATTCCGACAATCCACGCCGTAATCCTATACCGACCGTTGTATCCAGATTGCCCAACACTGGCACCGAGGGTGACTCACTCGTCAATCCTAAAGTAACAAATATACCACCCGCATCTACTGACGTATCAAAAAACCTGAACCAGCCGGTCGTGTCCCGACCGGCTCAGGTGTAAATCAGCCTTCACTTATTCTGCGGAAGTCCCTGGTATGTGGCTATACTAATGCTCAAAGCCTTCTTAGTAAAATTAACGAACTCAGACTACGTACTTCCGCTTGCCCCTATGACATTCTTGCCGTCACAGAAACTTGGTTGCGTGATTGCCACCTCGACAGTGAGATTGAGCTGACTAACATGACTGTCTTCCGGTCAGATCGGCCTACAGCAGGAGGAGGTGTAGCTCTTTACACCCGATCATCATTACACTGCTCAGTATTAGATGGTTTTCAATCTTCCGACGCTCTTACCTGTGTTCTGCAACTATCCGTTCATTCAACGTTACTGATTGTTCTCATCTACCGTCCACCCAATAGCTCAGCGGCTCGCGACATGCAATTGCTGACAGATCTGAACCACGCATTAACTGTTTCCCACACACATGTCCTCATTATGGGTGACTTCAACTTACCACGCCTATTCTGTGACCCATATCCTAGCAGTCCTCTATCAAATGAACTACTGGACTTAATACACAGTCATCCACTTTTCAACCACTCCACGCTTCCAACACGTTTTCACTCGCAGCATTCGCCCTCTCTGCTAGACTTGATTCTGACCAATGACGAATTAATGATCGAATATATCAAACGGGAACCCCCACTTGGGCGCAGTGATCATGTCTTCCTCCACTTCGACCTAGTTTACTGGGCTGATAAGGTAAATGCACGCTCTATTTATTCATGTAAACGGACAAACTACGCGTCTCTCAACACTATCATTGATGAACAAGATTGGATTATTAACTCATCAACTTCGGCGGAAGATGCCTGGCTTCATTTTTCGACCCGCTTACAGCATCTGCAAAGCTTATGCACCGTTACCAAAGAAGTTTCTCTCAAAAGTCGAGGTTTTACTCCAATTCGTAGTCGCACTCGAAAATGGATGCGGGAAAGAAATATTGAATGGGCTACCTATCTCAGTATGCCAACTCCTGCGAACTGGGAGCGCTATCGGAAGCTTCGTAACAAAGTCAATTCGCTAGTTCGCGATGACAAACTCGCTTACCAGTACAGACTAACGAGCTCTTTTGCCATCAATCCCAAACGGTTATTTAGTTATGTGAACCGCTTGAGGTATGTTAAACCTGGAGTTACGATCCTTGAGACTCCACAAGGCTTGACCCAGAATGCTGCAGCTGCGGCCGAAGCTCTGAAAGCTCATTTTGCCTCAATTTTTCAATCTTCTTCGGGCAACATCACGATTCCTGTAAATTCATCCCCATCCCATTCCACTTTATGTGACATCGAATTTACACCCACAGTTATATATCATAAACTAAAAAACTTACGGCCCACCAGTTCCGCTGGACCAGACGGTTTCCATCCCCGAACCCTACGCGAATGTGCCTCCTCTCTCTGTTATCCCCTGGCTAATCTTTTCACGCACCTTTTTGCTAACGGCTGTGTCCCACTTGACTGGAAGTGTGGATCTATCTCTCCCATCTATAAAAGCGGCTCTCGATCTCTCGTGTCTAATTACCGACCGATAACATTACTCTCTGTTATATCGAAACTTATGGAATCTATTATCAGTGACTCTCTGATCCAGTTCATTGAAGGACTACACCTTCTGTCTGATTCGCAACACGGTTTCCGTCCTCGGAGATCATGTGTGACAAACCTGATGCTCGCACGTGACCACTGGACATCCGAAGTCGACAAAGGACGAGAGATTCACCTAGTATACTTAGATTTCTCGAAAGCTTTCGACAGAGTCAACCATCGAATCTTGCTCCGCAAATTATGTTCTCTAGGGATTGCAGGTCAGTTGCTTCAGTGGCTTGAGAGTTATTTATCAGATCGCCGCGCATGCGTCCGCGTCGATGGATGCCTCTCTTCAAGTTTCAGCATTTCCAGCGGTGTCCCTCAAGGCTCTGTACTCGGGCCAACCCTATTCCTATCCTTCATTGATGATGTCGTTCAAGCCATTGATTCCCACACGCTCATGTATGCCGACGACATGAAACTCTGGAGAGTCATCACATGTCAACACGACATCGACCAACTACAGGACGACCTCAATTCGCTTTATGTGTGGTCACTCGAAAATTGCTTACCGTTCAATACAGAGAAATGCCGCGTCCTTTCAACGCGTACAAATTCTAGCCCAAGCTATTACCTGGGATTACACCCAATTGAGACGACTTCCTCAGAAAGGGACTTAGGCATTATCGTGCAGTCCAACATGTCAGTCTCGGCGACGTGTCTGAGAGCAGCCAATAAAGCAAACGCCATGCTTGGTCTTCTCAAACGTGTTTTTCGCAGATTTGAACCTCAATGTTTGTCGCTTTTGCTCAAAACATTCATCCGTCCACATCTCGAATACGCCGTTCAAGTTTGGTGCCCGTGGTTACTGAAGGACCAAAGACTTCTTGAGGCTCCCCAGCGACGCGCCACAAAACTTGTCAGAGGTCTGGCCTCGTATGCTTATCCTGAACGTCTTCGCTCCCTCAATCTCTTTTCAGTGAAATACAGAAGGCTCCGTGGTGACCTCATTCTCACCTACCAAATCCTCTCATCCACTGATCACCCTTGTAAACACATTCTCGTCCTTAATCGTGAAACTTCACATCTTCGTGGCCATTCACTCAAACTTTCATATCAACACTCACGCCTCAACTGTCGCAGGCATTTCTTTTCCCTCCGGATATGTACTCACTGGAATAGTCTACCCCAGGAAGTCGTATCCGCAACGTCCGTAGAGGTTTTTAAACGGAGTCTGGACGCTCATTTAAATGATCTCCACAACGACATACCTTGAGGCCTTGTCTGTCCGATTGCTGTTGTTCTCGGATCAGCACTGATCCACTACACCGCATCGCGTACTAGCTTCATTTTTTCAGGTACGTTGTCCTCCTTGCCTTACTACTCCGTTCATTCCCTTCCTAACCACCTGTCAGTTTTTACTTGTTTCCAGGTCTAACGCCACCCCGATGCCTCCGTATTCTCCTGCTACCGCCTCGCAATATAAGGAAGGCGCAATTCCAAAGCGAGTGTGGCCCGCTATAAGGCCTCCCCGTCCCCGAACAGATGACACTCACAATTTTATTTCCACCACACTGTACATACCAACCTGTGGTTATTTTTAAGCTATGCTTTTACACCACAATAAACCATGAACCCATTGAACAAGAAAATTTGAATTATAAAATTATTGATTACTATTGATTAAATATTTGAACCGTCACACAGTTTCAAAATGATTTTCCAAATATTTTTGTGGTTTTTGACTATAAATGTAGGTCGTTGTGTCGCTTTTATGAGAGTTACCACAAAAAATATCTAGATGCTCAATTGGTAACTGAGAAACCATATTCGTCTCGAAACTAGAATTGAAATGTGGCGAACTTTTTAATTGTTCATTGTGCAATCGTGGCGGAGTTTTTGAATCAATAGCAGGATGGTGGGTTTCTTTTTACTTAACTTATTTTTAGCCCGTCAGTAAAAATGCAAAGATTAGTCAGCATGTTAATTATCGCATAAGATGTACAATGCAAGATGGCAGACAACTTGTTGGAACTTTCAAAGCTTTTGATCGTCATATGAACATCATACTATGTGACTGTGATGAATTTCGTCACGTGAAAAGTAAATCTGCAAAACAAGATAAGGATAAACAAGAAAAGCGAGCACTCGGGCTTGTTTTGCTCCGTGGAGAACATGTGGTGCGTATCTACTAGATCATTTTTACAATTTTATGTTATTTTCGAATGGCTCGCTATTTTCTGTTTTATCCTAATCGCCGATTTGGCCCATTAACTTGATCCTATATTAACCGGCTAGTTTTCAAATTAATGCTCCTCATTATTCGTAGCCAGCTGTTTGTCATAATGTAGAATTGAATATTTTAAAAGTTCTATGTGATCGAGAAGTTTACTTGCATATGCATTAGTGCATTTGTTATTATTTGCGGTCAATTGATTATTGCGCAATTTCATTTAGATGAGCAAAGGTACTCCATTTAATTCCATAGCTTAAATATACGCCGCGTATCGGTGAGTCGGGGATAACCATCGCCTGTGTGTTATTTATGAATCAATCCTGGTAGTGGTGGGTGTTTTCAAGCACACCTCCGAAAGAATCTGGGCACTCGTTTCGACTTGTTCGACTATCGCCCTGTGGTACTGATACTGATACCAGTAATTTGTTATGGCATTCGTATACAATTAGCAGTCTTATTTCACAATGTAAGCTTCTCAATTGGATTGATAAATCATCGCATTTATTCATGAGAAAGTCTGAAAATGTTCAAGAACAGGCTCGTAATAGTTAAGTTTAGTTTGCGAATAACGGTTTGTGGCTGATTTCTAAATTGAGCGTTCATATTTCTTCAGGTGATCTGTCACGGAAGAGCACCAACTATCACCCACATTGTTTTCTCATTAAAGTACTCTGGATTCCAGAAAAACTCTCCTTCTTCTTCTTCTGAATCGAAAGCAGAAGGGATAAAATCATGTTTGAGCTTCATCACAGTAATAGACATGGGTGACTTCTGCTGACAAGGCAAACCCTGAGAGTAGATGAACACCACTATATCACTCCGGGGATCAAGTCCATCCGTCTCAACAAATGCTGATCCAACGCGCTTTTGAATAGCTGTTCAGATGGTAGAGACGGGAGACCTTTCGGTAGAGAGTTCCAAGTGTTCACCACTTGCGTGGATAGCGTGCTCGCATTACCCAGCTTCAGCCTTCTAGGCTTCTGCAACTTAAAGTCATGTCCACGAGTCCTCGACTCACCTACTAATCGGAAGTACTGGAGGAACTCGTCTCCATATTGACCGAGAAGAATACGGCGTGTCAGAAGCAGGTCATATCTTTCCCTTCGAAGTTCGAGGGGGTATAGTTTCAGCAAGCTCCTCCTATCCTCGTACGCGAGTTGGCGCATTCCACAAACCATCTTAGTGCCCCTCCTTTGTACCCTCTCCAAGGAGTCGCATTCGCCTTTAGACTGAGGAAATGCAACAGGTAGCCCATATTCCTTTAATGGTTAAGAGGAGGCATTCGCACTTTCTGAAGCCAATAAAAAATTATGCAAACTGCCGCAATATTGTTTTTGCACGTTGGTTTATATACTGTCTGCTTGCTCAGTTTATGCAGTTGTACAGTATTTAGGTAATGCACAGGTAACGCCATGCTATATTGCTTTGTTGCTTGTACTGTGCAACATGAAGTAACACGTTTTCTATAGTTAAATCTGGGTATCCCGACGGTATCTCGTACACATGCAGTCTATGATTCTGCGGCTTTTTGCCTCCTTTTAAGTTTGTTTGTTTCTCTGAGTTTTCTACCTCTACTTGGTATGTCTAATTAGTGTGTCAACATTAACATTTGTTCTTGTTTTTGCGATTACACAAATGATAATGTCGAGAATACATAACTTCCAGAAAAACGTTTTTAGTTATTTTTTTGACCTCTTCAACTGAACATGTTTCCTTTGTTTTTCCGCATTCCATCCACTAATTTGAAAAGTGTATTGAATGTTTTATTATAATACGATATCTCTCAATGTTTGCAGGTTAGCATGAACGTGGATGGACCACCCCCTCCTGAAGACACAGCACGCGTTCCGCTTCCTGGTGCTGGCATTTGGGGTGCGGGAAAACCTATTGCAGGAGTAGCTGTTGGTCGTGGAATACCGTTGGCAACGCCTGCTTCGGCCATACCACCAGCTCCTGCTGGCTTAGCGGCGCCTGCTTGGGCAGTTGGAGCTCCAGCACCAGGATTCATGCAACCTCGTATTGCTCCGGGAATGCCACCACCGCCCCCTGCGCAACCAGGTGTTCCTCCGATGCCATTTGGACGTGGTATGCCACCGGGCGCCCCCATGGGACGTGGTTTTCCACCAGGATTTAGATGAAGCAATTGATCTGCATTTGTGTTTCCTACGCATACCCGGTTGCACAGCATTCTAATAAAACGTTTTTATGTATGTTTACTTGAATCAGTGTTCCTGTCCCCACAGTTTTAGCTGGTACTAGGCACCGTGACCATTATCCTCGTATACACCTTGCTTTTGGATAGAGATTGCTCTTACGCTAGCGGTTACACCCATCTGCTTTCTAACCCAGTCGGGTCAGCCTGTTTTAGCCCCAATTACTGCAAAGCATTGACAACTTTTCAATCTGATCAATGGTGGTATAAATTTCTCCTGTGTGTATCACGATAAAATTTGACAAATTGGATGACTTTCGAACGCTATTATTGTTGGATAAGCGTTGTGGGTTAGCATTTTTATTTTGTTTCACTTGCACTAGTTTCCAGATCAAATCAGCACAATTTAAGTAGTAGCTGTCACATTTCGTTTGTACACTCATCAAGTTTACTCTTGTTTTATCCATCGGATGATACAATTATCATCAGTATTGAACATATCTAGATCCCAACATTGTGCCAAACAATATCAATATGAAAAGGCATGTGAGCGACTCGTAAAGAGAAAAGGCGGGCAAGCGGAGTATCGATCATACGTGCCATGTCGTGCACTGGCACTTGAGCGTGTCTCCATGGCTTAGGAAAAAGCGTAGTCTGTAAGCTATAGGGTGTTGTGCCTCTTCGGTCGATTGCAACCATGGATGCCCAACATAAGCGCATTGCGAGTTCATGCTTTGCAGCATTTCAGATGATTGCACAATCCGATTCAGTAAGAACAATCTCCTGCACTCCTCATAGTTTTAGTCAGTGTTTAGCCGACCGGTGTCATTCGAGCGCTGATGTCGTGGTTCACGTTCACAACCGATAGCAGTATCTTTCCTTCCCAGCTCGGACATGAGCCGTCAAGTACACGTTCTGCCCAACTTGTGGGGTCTGGCAAGAAGTTTCATATCTTTTTCACAAACGTCTTTGTACCGCAAGTGCTGCCTGCCCAATGGTTGACTTCTTTTTGTCAACTCGCCATTGAGTAGATCTTTTCGAATATTACCATTTCCATTCTGTATACATGGCATAACCAGCTTGGGTGGCGTCGTCATATTATGGTAAACATTCTCTGTAGATCATCCATCCGTGCTTTACTCAAGATGCGACGGATGCTCCTTAAGTAGAAAGTAGTCAGCTCCCGTTTGTGCCTTGGCTGGATGTCCTACCTTTGTCTGTCATGCCTAAGGCGTTTAGTATACTGGCCTTGTTAGCGCAGCCCGTTAGCGTACGGAATGCTTTGGTGCTCAATGATTGTGTGCCGTCTTGGAAATAACAGGTCGCAGATTTAGCACATCCCGTTACTTGGTTCAGGTTGAAAAGCTTTTCGATCCACCCGTGTGTAAGTGAATAACTTCTTTCTTGTTCTGACAGTGTTCATCAGCACTGTAATGACAATGCCGAACAGCAAGGATACATCTTTGTTTGACATCCCAACTAATTTCGGAATCTGGAGTACAACCGTTATGGTGGACTGAGCCCATCATGTCAGATTGTTAAGATTTGATGAGTTGAAGCAATCTTGGCGGGCAGCGTATAAAATCAAGCATATTGAAAAAGATTCCCTTTGCTAAGGCAAGGATGACATTCCGTGCTGTTACACAATGCTTTGAATCATTTCACAATGAATATAAACCGTTCAATAACCGTTTCCGCTTTATAGTTCTTTGGATAGCCCTGATAGAAGTACAACATGTTCATCAGTTTCCAAATTTAACCACTACGAATATTTCGGATATCTTCAGAGCTGGGCAACCTGACAGTATCTTAGCCCACGTTCAGTCTCTGACTGTGTGGCACTGCATGGATCAGGCATGTGCTTTCATACGTACATACATACTTCAGAGCTTTCTTCCGCCCGCACGTACTGTTCAAATTAGCGGCGTTCAATGTACGAAAGTTAGCTAGAATCGGACAACAGGCAGCTGTTCTGTGTTGTAGACGCCAACGCCCACAGAATGAAATAGACTGGACCGTTCGAAAGGCTTTAATCTTCTAGGAATGAATACAGCAGCTGTAATAGAGAAGGGAGGTATGCGATATATACGAAGAAAAGATGAGTTAATGAATCACCACATTCTTCTCGGTCGCAAAATGGAATCCTCGTAGCATTCAGGCGACCACTTCTTCTCGATTTCGAAAGGCATATAGATGAAGCCACTGCTGATTCTTTCAAAATTTCGTATGTTAAACGACTTTACGTTAGATTCATTTTCATGAGGAAAAGCCGAGTGCTAATCCTCGATCGTACTGTCAATCTGGGTCTCAATTATTTATTTATCTCCTGGAGGCGCCAAATGTCGCAGAGACAGTTTGTTCTTTGCCATCACGAAGGGATTCCATTCCAGTACTTCTGCTTCGTAAACTACAGTGCTGTAATTTGAAGAACGAACAAACATTTTCAAAATATAATTTCCAAGCGACAGCCAAATGGAAATGGGCCTCCCTGTTGCAGTTCTTCAATTGAAACTCATCAAGTGCTTATGAGGATTTACGTTTGTGTCAGCACATAACAACGAACGTACTGAATGAAAAGCCTCAAGAAGGACGAATTCCCAGCTGTCCAGTGAAAAACGCTCAGAGTTCAATGCCCAATTTCTGCCTTTCCAGAGAGGAGTTGATACGTTCCGCTTGGCCATTTCCTTGGAGATTACGTAGTTTTGCTAGTTGCCACACTGCGGTTGCGGAAGAACGATTTGATTTCGTTTGAAATAAGGGCAGAACGACGATCCGAGTGAACATAAGCGGGAAATCTGAATAATGAAAATAGTTGGCAAAGACAGTTCACTACAGTAGCAGAGGAGGTACGTACAGAAGTCATTTTTTTCACATCCTGAGTTGAAAATGGCACGTTATTTATCGGACCTAGTGTATTATAGGCTTGTGCTTTCATACATTATACAGTATCTTAGCCCATGTGCAGTCTGTGACTTTGCGGCACTTTGCCTGGATCACGCTTGTGCTTTCATACTATACCATATACATTATACATGTAACACGCGTGTGGCATAAGGAATCATGTGTATTCAAATCAAAGGACTGTATTGAGTAGCCGATAACGTCCCATAAAGGAATATGACTGGTCTCATTTCTTGATTCAAGGTGGCCGCTATAGCAACGTCAGAAACATCTATTTCCACCACCAAAGTTGTTTTGGGGTCGATTGATACAACAACTACATTTCAAGTTCCGCTTTGTGAGCGTTGAATGCTTTCAACACATGAGGTGGAAGCGGGACAGTGGAATTATATAATAATAGCGAGATTTTATCAGGAAATCCAGTGTCAGCTGTAAGCAAACATGCATATCACTCTTATGATTTACTGTCACGGGTGGATCGAAGGTCTCGTTGAGTGCGAAAACGTTCCGGGACCAGTTTAAGAATTCCGTTGGAAACTTGATAGCCCAAAAGTGTGATTGTATCAGCAGTGAATATGGATTTATCATCATTCGCGATTTTTAATAACGGGGTAGTTTTTATCGTGTTGTTTCTTGTCGCGACCACAAATAGTGACATTATCAACATGAATGAATGAATGCACACGCCTGATCCAGGCAACGTGTCGTACAGTCAGAGACTGAATGTGGGCTACGATACTGTCAGGTTGCCCAGGCCTAGATAGATATGAGAAAGAAAATAGAAATGGTAGTGAGACTCCAGCTTGTTTCAGTATGCAGCTCACCACCGATGGCCAATCAATTTAGCATGGTTGTAGCCGCACAGCAGATAAGTACTGTACGATTGCACATCCGTGCATCAACATAGGCAAAGACATCGGTCAAATTTGCATTGTTAATTATATTATCGATTATGCGCTGTAAGCAGGCAACCCCATTAGTTACCCCAAATATAATACGACGAAACTGGTGGACATTTCCACGAGTCTCAAAAGCTGTGTACAGTTTCGCTTCATCACGGTTCGTTACTTGATGGTATGCACTTTTCAAATCCAGCGTCGTGAATACATTGTACTGAACAATTTTTTCAGTCATTACATCGGCTCGTGGTCGAGGGTAGGCGTTGAGTTGTGTAAAGCACCATCCTGCGTTTGTGATTTTCGTTAGAGGTTAAAACCTGTGCTCCCCATGTCGACCTGGTAGGTTTGATTATATCATCACCAAGAAGTCTTTCGATTACGTTTTTGATAAAACTCTGATCAGCAGGTGTCAGATGTCTTGATTTTGTTGCAATAGGTAATAAGGTGACAGTGAACCAAGCGATGTTGGCAGTTCGACACGGGCAGGATTTAACGCAAATAATCACTGTGTTGGTTTTCCACCACCAAAAGTTATGTTTGCGTCACTGTGTTGCATCAAAATATCATGCCCGAGAATGGCATCCGAACATAACTGAGACAGTATTGAAAGCTTGACATGTTTAGAAGTTAAAACACGATAATTCAAATCGATAAAACAGTGTCCTTCTGTCTCGCTCAACAAGTTTTTAGAAGCTATTGTTATTTTTGTACAAGATTGATAGACTTTCCGTTTGTGTGAACTTGGAGGAAATTAGTCATTGCTCCGATTTTCCAAAAGGGACGGCGCGATTTCTGTGAAAGTCATCGGGTAATCAGTCTCATTTCAGTATCTCTCAAAATACTGCCCTCCATCTTGCTTCACCGGCTGAGCACAAAACGGGTGAAGCAAACGGTGTTTCGCGCCGCTTGACGTTGTATGGATCAAATCTTCACATTCCGTCAATTACTGGCGCAACGCCACGCATTTCTTTGGCCAAATATCGTGGTATATTACCAAACCTCGGACAGGATTCGAGCGTACGGAAAATTGTCGTCCTCGTTCAATATATCCAGCGGGGTGTGCCAGGGCTAACCTATCTCGCCGTTCCATTTTAACTTTGCGATGGACGATGTCCTAAGAAAAGCTTTAGATGGTATGGTGTTGAACTTCTGTCGGGCGAGAGAGCTATCGATTTTGATTATGCGGATGACATTGCACTTCTTGGAGATGAAACTTATATGATGCAACAAGCCCTGGACTGCCTGGTACTTGAAGCTTCCAGGTATGACATGTGCTTTGTGCCAAATCTGTGCGATTTCAATGTTGAACTGGTTGGCGTCTTTGTTTACCCCGGCAGTTGTATCTCTCCTGGTGGTTGTCTAGAACATGGTCTCAATGTGTACACAAAGCGGGTGTAGCCTTTGCTAACCTTCGCCACTTCTGGCGTCGATGCAATGTTCAGCTCCACACTACAGACCGAATGTACAACGCAGTCGTGCGTGATACACTACATTATAGTTGCAAAACCTAGCCTATCTAAGCGGAAAATGTTCGTCGGCTTTCTGTTTTCAACACCCGTTGCCTGTGGAGGATTGTTCGCATGCGGTGTCACCATCGCTTTGAAAATGTAGATGTCTGAAATCGGGTGTTAGAATCAAAAGATCACGGACTGAGGGAGATGCTGATGCTTGCTCGTTTGTGATAGTTGGAACATGCTTCAAGAATGCCTTATCACCGTTTACCAAGGCTACAAACCGAAAGAAAAAACTTCTCAAAATCACATGCAGTGAAATTACAAAAACAAGCTGCGTTTTTTTACTTTTGCACATTCCGCTTGCTCGCTTTCTTTTTTCCGCGCTTGCTTATCTGCTTCATGTTGCTTGGCACTTTGTTTGACTTGTGCTTCATGATGATGTTGAACGTATTCGAATGCCTTTGTTAAGTCAAAACAGTGTTTAATGGCATACACTCCTTCCGACACTACTTGACGTAGTCTCCGTGAGATGATCATGTCTATTTTTGATCATCTTCTGCGAAAGCCACATTGAGATTCACCTTATACATGAAGCCGTATCTGTAAAATTTTGCAAAAAATTTGCCTACAACATTGTTACACTCGCTTCTATCAACCTTATTGTTAAATAGTGTGATGATCTCGGTCTTTCAGATCTCTTGTGGGACACATTCCTCCTGCCAGCACTGAATAAAAAGACCATAGATTGGCTGAAATACAGTTTTTCTACAGTAATTGATGAGCTCAGGTGGAATTCCGTCGTCATCATGGGCCTTCTCACTCGCTGAGTGGTCGAATGCTCTGTCGAGCGCATCAAGTGTGGGGGCAGTATCCATGTTAAATGGTTGGTAAACGCTTAACATTTTCGTGTGCCCGCGGCAAAACCGTACTGTCCGTGGCTAGAGAGGAGAAGTGCTCAACCCATCTTTCTATTTGCTGAGTTTTATCGCTAATCGGGTTACCATAGAGCGCTTTAATAGGAGCTGTTTCCAGATTATATGCATAAATCCACCCTCCGGCACTACACAAGAGCAAGAGGCACCGAAATTATCGATCACGACAATTGCGAACTTGTAATATTTCGGGTTTCGGAATGATTGTATTCTAACGGTTCAAGCGACACTGTCTTCAGAAGTATGAGAAGATGGACAAGGTCAGTCGCAATCGAACCATATGCAATTTATCAAGCCGGTCAAACGATCTAGACAAAGTGCCGCACAGTCAGAGACTGCGCGTAGGCTGATATACTGTCATGTTGCCCAGGCCTAGACAGATGTGAGGGGGGAAATAGAAATGGTAGTGAGACTCCAGCGTGTTTCAGCATGAAGCCCACTACCGGTGGCCAATCAATTTAGCACGATGTAAGCCGCACAGCACATAAGTACTGCACGATTGCACATCCGTGCTCAAAGGGTGTTTTGTTTTGCGGGTGTTTGTACCGCCGAAGCGAGTACCGGTCAAACGAGCCCTGCGTGGCGAGGGTTTGAAGTGAACCGGTTGACACGAAATCGACTGACAAATCAGATCGAAGTAACAACCGGGGCAGACATGTTGAAGATCAATGTTGTCGTTGTTTGTTTGCCTATGTAAGATAGGCGTGTGTTTCTCTATTTGTCTGATGTGCGGTGAAATCTAGCCTGGTAAAGCTTCAGATTTGGACAAATCAGTGAATGGGCAATGTCGCAGTCGGTGCATTGATGTGATCTTGCGCGCCTAACAGCATTGGATTTACCAGATTCTCACCGGGCTCGCTTTCGCCTCTTTTTTCGTTGCGTGTCTGTTTCATTTGGAACTCCTTACCGTCAGACGTTGCACCATCGTCTAGTGAATCGATTTTCATTAACAAACTGGCACATTTATGCATACTAATTCCGTTTTACAACCCGTTTATGTAACTTACACAATGCAACTTCACACGACTTTTGTGCTAACGAATCTTTTTTTATCATGGCGAGATAATACGTTACATTTTTCAACTACAAAAATGATCTTCGATCTTCCCTCATTTTTATGTTTTTTATCCTCATGCAAATATCCTGTGGTGTTGTATAGATAGATATATGCTTTTCATACCACAAATTCCTGAATCGATTAGACACTCGAATCGCTTAGACCCGACCACGCATACTTAGTTTCTACTACTATCCCATACCGTGGTCACACCGTTCTTTGCGCCACAGCACATTTGACTGCGTCTAAAGTTGATTTAACTGCTCACAAACAAGCGCAATCTACGAAGCATTAAACGTCGTAAAGTGTTCCCGTGAGGAAACAATGAGTGGGGAAATAATTGCGGCACCTTGTCCGGGGTTGATCTCGTCGCCTGCACAGCTTCATGCTAACGAAATCGGAGATAATCACCAACCGGGCCTGGCAACCCAATATGAAAGAGAATTGAGAAGCTTCTACTCACTTTGAGCTTACTAATCAAAAGCTGTTTAATCCAGCACAACTGATAGTGATGATAATAAATTTATTCAAAACAACATTTAGAGAAAAGAAGGCGCGTTGAATGATATGGAATAGCCTATGCCATCACAGTGTCCATGCTTCGCGTTATTTTCCGGGAATTTCATCCACATCAAGCAGCTATGGTTGCATTGTGATTGATCAACATCTGACCCGGTTCTCGTTCTTCTCGTGCAAGCAAAATCATTGAGAAACCCGTCTATCATTTCGACCTGGATGATGAAATACGACTCATTAGTAATAGGTTTTGGAGAATGGTGTTACATTCTAGCGAATGCTCAATAGTAAACTCACTTGGGGTACCGGAAACCTGTTTGTTCAGCCCGTAACACCTTGATTAAGTAAGAAAAATAGCAACGGTGAAGTCATTCATGTATACATGGGAACGGAAACCTCGGGTCAAACATTCTTACTCACTGATTGCATCGAGCGCTAGGGAAAAACCACGAACTTGATAACGAGAGAGGCAGTAACGACTTGTTGGCTGTTCAGTATTGGTCGTTATACTTAGTGCAAAATATCGTCATCATTTGGCGTCAGGTCCAATGTGTTTAACAGCTTTCGATAGCTTGTTCGTGCTATCTTTATATGCAACAACCAAAATCACTTCACTATATGATCAAGAATCAATATTTTATGGTGAAAGAAGCGATCGCTTTACATGTACCATTGGATGACAGCTATAAAAAATAAAGAGGATGCAATCAAAAGTCTATTGAGGTGTTTGGTTTGTGTGGTTTCATATGGGATCAATATACATGGCGAATTGTGAAGTGCACTTTGATATAAGCATTCAGTTTCGATTTGAAATCACGGATCGTAGGAGCGTTCACAATATCCTGTGATAGTGAATTCCACAGAAAGCAAATAGGCACCGAGAAGAAATGACGTCTACAATTGAGTCTTGATTGCGGTATCACGAGACAACTCTAGTGACTCCTTGTATTCTTAGGAGAACTGACTTTTATCAGATCGCGGAGAGAGTGGTTTTCCCTCCACAGTATTGTATATGTTAGGATCATGTCGCTCCTTACACTAATTTTTGTAAAATCGGTGAATCCCAGCATGGCTATTCGCTCTTGGTATGGGATGTGTTGCATCCCACCAACTAGCTTCGTCGCCGGTGGTAAATTTTACCCAGCAATTCAATGTCTTTGCGTAGCCACGGTGTCCAAACTGGAATAATGTATTCTATCGTCGGATGGATGTAAGTATTTATAATGCGGGGGAGCGTTTTAAGAGAGAACCACCCAAATATTTTCCTCAGCATTCCCAAGATATCGCTTGCCCTATTGAATACTTTCATCCTCATCACAGACAGCATTACACCGGTAGCACGTACCGAATGCTTAACTGCCACACAACCATGAAAAGTAAAATCCTAGATGAATACTTTCTGACAATGACTATTTGGTTCCAGGTTATCAGTAATCCAGATACCGAGATCCTTCTCAGCGCTGGTCCAAGTCAAGTTTTTATGTATGCTCGTATTGCCGGTCAAGTTGTAATATTTTACATTTACGTATGGTGAAGGGCATCTGATGTAGTTGAGACCAGTGATACAATTCATCCAAATCCTCGTACTGCATCAAACAATCTTCAATCGATTTGCTTTCATACTTTTATGTCATCGAAGTAAACCAGACAACCTGCTTTCGAGAATTTATCTAATATCTGTGATTACGCACATGAAAAATGTTGAAGTCAAGAGCAACGTTGGTCTGAAAGCTCTGGTTTTCCTGCAAATAGAATGGTGTACGCAACTATCTCGATCATCATCAGGCCACAAGAACTTTTCATCAGTGTGGAGTATCGGTTGCAGCATTTATGTGCTGTGCGGGTAAAATCGTGCTAAATTGATTGGCCACCGGTAGTGGGCTTCATGCTGAAACACGCTGGAGTCTCACTACCTTTTCTATTTTCTTTCTATCTCTTTTGTCATATCTGTCTAGGCCTGGGCAACCTGACAGTATCTCAGCGGTCTCTGACTGTGCGGCACTTTGCCTGGATCAGACTTGTGCTTTCACATCACATACATCACACCGGTTGCTCAACTGTCAAACAATCATGGCACGATAAAATCCCATATAGATCTGGAAACGATGGACTGAAATTCTACGGAAACACTAGGATGAAGTATCCACACCTAGAATCAACAACGTATTCAATCAAATTTTATAAAAGGCTAGATCTCACTGCGTTTGTCGTTTTCACAAATAACCGCAGCCTACGATTTCCCGCACTCAACTAAATGGAGTGTTCTACTATCTCAATGAGCACTCCCCAGACTTGGGAAATCACACTACAAAACAAAGAACTTACCTGGCTCATGTTTGCATTGCATGTGTGTGTGTGTGTTACTGATTTTTCGGCGAAGGTACGTTGGCCTCGGGGTCAATCAGGAATACCTCATTCATATTGCAAATATCCGTGATATAGTGCAGCGGTTCTCGATTGCGGTCGATACGGAAAAATCGGCATGCCGCAGTGGTGGCTAGATAGAAAAATGTCAAGGTGCGTCAGTCGCAGTTTGGCTCAGTGGCACGAGTTGCGCACAACTCAAAACGTGAGCATATGAACGAAATCAAAGTAGACACATAATGTTGGCGACTGGATAATCGTGTCTCAATTGACCGAATTGAGAAACGCAACGCAATTAGAAAATTGAAATGTCACAGAGTGGACGGTATAAGCAATTTCGTTCCTTCATCTGCATACGATTTATCTGCTTTCTCCTCCTTGCAAACACCGGATGGGAAGCTCACAAATAGTCAGTGATTGCGAACAACAGATCGCTTCACAACAGACCACACGATTTTGCAACGAAACTCCAAGCGGTCAGTAACGCTACGATTGGAAAAAGGATGGTCAAGCGAATTCCGCGTCTGCAAAGTACACGATAGTTAGATGGTAAAATAAAATGTAAACATGATTTATTTTATATTCTTGCCAACATCTTTGGCCCGAAAATGGGTTTTGCTACTATTAGCAGATAAGCGTACAAAACTGACGCCGTGGAAGGGCGATGCCCGCGTTGAAAACACTAAAATGAATCTGTTCGGAATGTGTGTGTTCCTCTCGTGTAGCAATCATACATTTTCAGTGAGCCAGCTAGTTCGCTCACACCAACATCTCCAATATCCCTTCTGGTAAAACCACAGTGTTGCAGAACTGTTCAACCTTCCCTTAAAGCAATCAGTTATAGGCCAGTGAAATCAGGTGATGTGCATTACAATCCACTTTGCAGCCCAGCAATACACCGGTTATGTTTGCTTTTTTACGTTTCCAAAGGGAGTGAACCAGCCCTGGATCGCAAACTTGCACGTCCATCACAAATGCAATCCCGTTCTTGATAGCAATAAAGTCAGGTAGCTCGATTGGAGCGGTACATGCGCCTCGTATAAATCTTCTACTCCGTGAGGATGAAGAAGCTTGTGGACAAGTTTGCAAACTTCGTTGTGTCGCCCGCATTTTACATCATAGGTCGATGCACAGTTTTGTAGTAGATGTTTTTGGCTTTCCGGAAGGCCACGTCAATCAACACTTTACGGTAACGGTCTACGTCTTGCTCTGCACGTTTTTGTATTCATTAGGCCACATCACATGTGTATGAAAAGGTGGGGGAATGCACGTTGGTTATTGCGAATCCAGTATTTCGACTGCGGGCGTTGCTTCAGAGATCTGAGCACGGAATCATCCACTGACGTATACAATTTTTGTTCCTAAGCAGCACGGACATCCATCTGGAATACTGCATTCTGCATCCCGATACAGACGGATACTTGCGCTAGTTTGAAAGAGTCCTTCGCGCATTCAGCGTAAGATCGATGAGTGTTTGCTGCTCATTGTGTTAAGTCTTTTCCGCCGCATATGCTGGATAGATGATGTGTAATGTAGAATTCCTAGCCAACCAGATGCAATTGATGCGTGGAAATACGCAACGGGTGTGTCTGGTGGGAGACGCTGCCATTTTCTTACTGAGTGTCGAGTAAAACTGTCCAACGCTTGCAACGTTTTCTCTTTGATCACATTTAGTCACTGGCAAAGTTTCGGCATTGCCATTGTTATGGGATCGGTGGCTCCGAACTCAAATTGTCTAACGAACCTTGATATTCAAGACCAAGATTAACTGCAGCTTTTCTATGAGGTGAATTTAACGCTAAGATCGCGGATGATGTCCACCACCTTTAGCTATTTTAAAGTTATTCGGTAGTACAGTGATTAAATGTTGTTTATAGCTTAGCACCAAGCTCAACACACGGCTTTGCGGAAAACTGACCTGGCCTCACCCGATACGGGGAGTCGTTTTTCAAGCTTGATTGTGAGATCTCTCATGGAACTAGCAAATAGCAACTGATTCTCTGCATCAGCGATTGAATGGTTTGCAATTTTCACTTTCAAGTTAGGCTCAGACAGTTCCACAATCTCGTCGGTTACCATAATGGACAATGGATTCAAGATTCAAGAATTTATGGTCACAAAAAGCACATAGCTTCACAATTACCATATCATAGTAAATATACGTTCAGGAAATAGGTATAACATAAACGTGTAATGTCAAGTATAGTCAAGTTGTATAGTTACCATGAGTCAATACGCAGGTGTCGTTAAATCGTTATGCAACAAATAAGTATCCAAGTTTCGAATAAACGTTTCGATGCTGCGAGAGATGACAAGCGTTTCAGGGAGGGAATTCCAAAGGAAACGGACACGTACACAATAAAAATATCGGCGACAGCTGATACGGGAGTGGGGAATTTGCAGTGTCGCTTCGAAGGCTTCTTTGGAGGGGAGTAGGGAGCCTCAGTTTTTGCGAATGTGGACCATCTTGTCTATCACCTCTCTTTCGTTTAAGGCAAATACCATATGGAAACTTTGTTGAAGCCGTAGCATACGAGTTCTCAATGTATTTTAATAGCAGAGACACAGCACCCTAATGTGGCACCAGAGCGGAGGATGGATTCGTGAGAAACCATGTCAAAAGCCGTTGACGGATCTACACTAGCGACCGAGGCTGGTATACAGTCAGTGTGAGCAGTACGCGGAATAGCACAGCTGTTATTTCAAAGTATTTATCGCATTCAAGAAAGGCGTATTGTTTTCCGAGATGTTCAAAGTGTTACAGTAAACGTTTCCTAACAATTTATTCAGTCAACGTACCACGACAGAAGTAACTGAAATTGACCTGTAATCGGATGGAGTTCGCGGACATTCATACTACGGAACAAACGTGATAACACTTAGACGAGGCGGATGTGCAATCGCGCAATACTTTGTGCTGTGCGGCTAACACCGTGCTAAATTGATTGGCCAGAGGTAGTGAGCTGCATGCTGATACAAGCTGGAGTCTCACTTCTATTTCTATTCTATTTTCTTCCTCATATCTGTCTAGGCCTGGGCAACCTGACAGTATCTTAGCCCACGTGCAGTCTCGGACTGTACGGCACTTTGCCTGCATCAGGCTTGTGCTTTCATACATACATACAGACGAGGCGGTACGAAAGCACAAGCGAGAAGTAGGTTGAGGTACGCTGTTGGGAACGTGAGTCTCACGCGCAAAATTGTATCGTCTTTGATGCGATCTAAGTATGTTTGCACTGCCTCGTATTCTTCAAGGGCACATTCCACTCGATCAATCGGTATAGCATCAAGAAGGTCATGATGAACGTTCATTCATGGTCCAGGAGGAGGTGTGTCTATATGAATAGATTGAGCTAGTTTTTCCTCCCAGCGGCGGAAAATGTTTGTGTCCATTAATTCGACCCTGCTCGCTGTCTTCCGGATAGAAATGTATTCGCTGTATCTTTGAAGCTCTGGTGTAGGAGTGTTTGTGTGTATGTGTATGTTGTGCTTTCTATTAGTGGCAGAACGGAATCGCACCGCTGGCGGCCTTGATAACGAAACAGGAAAATTTCCACAGCATGTTGCTCAAGACTTTAAATCGGCCGTGCATAAAACGAATTTCTCCAGACGTTTTTTCCGCCGTTTTCGTTAAAAATTAACGCGATCTGTAGGCCAAATGCATCATTTTTCGTATCAACTGAAGTCCATTTTGGAAGTGCAATTTTGAACGAATTACGAGATGCCGGGAATTGTTTTGAAACTGTTGGTTACGGCATTTGCTAGCAAACTCGGTCACATGTGGAGATTATCAATCAAGACCGACAAGAAACATCGTTCAGTCGATATATTGTAACTTGATGTCGAGACCTGTTCGTCAATTTTATTAAATTTTTTGAGGAAATTATTGTACCTGCTGAAAATTCGTTTATATGAATAAAGCCAAGTTGTTGTTCTTCTTCTAACTCGCGCTTCATCAATTGCATTGATTAATAATTGGTGTCATACCGGGAAAAGCTTGTCGCTACCAAGTTGTGGCATCCGAAGTGATTCGAAAAGCTCTAGGCTATGTTCAATGAGCTTGTTCTTCGAAAATGTTTCTCCAATCGCTCCATATGAGGCCACGTCGTGGAGCTGTTGGTTGTATGTGTTTGTGCTAAACAACGTCGCGTCAGTTTTTCTCACAGATGCGGCATTTATCTCAGAATCTGTAGTTTGTTTCTAAGCGCAAAAACTCTCATTTCTGCCAAATGATGATGCCTTTCCTGCTGCCCCAATGCTGTTTCGCTTCTGAATGCACAACTATCTACTACACTAGCGAATCAAAGTTGGTCTTATAAATGCAATCACTGCTTTACCATGGAAATGTCGTTCTCGTCGGAATCGTCTATTATTCACCAGCAAAAAGCTATTTGAATTGGGTAAGTTTCAGCTAGCACCTTTTTGACTGGACTGTATCGGAAAACGTTGTGTGAGTGAGTTGTTGTTGTTGGCCTCTTTCGGTCGGTGTCGACCATGGATGTGCATCACATCGCATGAATTTCATGTTTTGCAGCTTTTTGAATGACTAAACAGTCCGATTTGGGATGAACAATCTCTCCCGCAGTGCTTGCAACGATAGTCAGAGGTCTGTTGTATTGCATCAGTTGCACGCCGGCGGCGTGATCTGCGTTCAGCAGCCAAGAGCTGTATTTGCTCCTCCCCGGCTTGCAGACGACGCTTTACACAATGCCTCCAAAGTGAGCGGTCAAGAGCAAGTTCTTCCATTGTCGAAGTGCTAGCAAACAAGCCAAAGGTTTAAATGCCTTATCATTAAAATCAAAGATAGCATTACATCGGTAGCAAGTGTTGAATGCCTAACGGAGTTCTAACAGTTTGCTTGTACCAACGGCTATGGCTAATATCGGGTTGAGATCCAGATCGCTTCACCTCTGTCCTTGAAACCTTCCTGGTATGAGTCACTCAGGTGTCAGTGCATTCTACCAAACATAGCTCAAAGGGACACTGGCACCAATCCGTCGTACCATGCGACGCGAAAGGTTCACTTGTGGAGGTTTCCTTTTGCTTCCGAACATGTATTTTTGATCACAGACGGAAGATCACTTCCTCTCATGGACACTGTGTGGTTCATGAAGGATGTCTTGCGCTCAAAAATTTCAAGAATCGGATTACAAATTGTTAAGTATAAAAATTGATTTCTTCGATTAAAATAATTGATTAACTAATAATTAATAAATAATTAAAATAATTAATTCCTTTACGGCTTTGTATTTTTACCACATCTTGCGAGACGATTTAATCGATCGTTTTTTCTTTGTTCTCAATCTGTATACTGAACACACGATGAACCATACGCTATGTGACTGTTCTTATCATCATCCTGTGGTTTTTGTTATTACTATCAGTTCTGTTTTCTGAGGTTTGAATATCTTATGGTTTCACAAAACTGCTTTAACTGGATGCAGTGTATAAATCCATAACAAATGACCATTTACGAGACTTGTACATACGTTGTCGTTGTCTGCAAGCTGAGGAGGAGCAGATACAGCTCTTGGCTGCTGAACGCAGATCACGCCGCCGGCGTGCAACTGACGCAATACAACCGAGTTCTGACTTTCGTTGCCAGCGCTGCGGGAGAGATTGTTCCTCCCGAATCGGACTGTTTAGTCACTCCAAAAGCTGCAAAGCTTGAACATTCACGCGATTGTGATGTACATCCATGGTCGACATCGACCGAAGGAGGCCAACAACAACATACGTTGTGAGCTTAAACGTTTTTGTGAAATGCCAGTAAAACGAAACAACAATAAATGGTTTTTTGCCACCGCATTACTCACAGTCCACAAAGACGAAGGCGTCGGACAATTTCGCTCCCGAGTCGGCGTCTGGCGCGTTGCCCAAAGCCATGATCGATGCACGCACGGTAACCAGGTCGGATGAGAAAGGGATGCTGATTTGACCGCAAGGCAAGGCTGAACGAACGCGAACGACAGCAGAGTGGTCAACGATTGGAGATGCAAACATAATGTCATTGTTCACAACTTGGGTCAATAAATTGGAGCAAAATATTAATCGTATTTACCGATCAAACTCATCCAAATTGCTCAAGTTTTGATAAGTGTATGTTTTGACAAGCGATGTGCAGCGTGTGTTTAAATGGTCGTTCGCTGAATTAGGTAGCAAGTCCATTCGAGAAGAATTTATAAATAATACCGATGCTACCGTTAGTGACGATCGCATAAAAGTCCAGCTCTTAGTCGCCAGTACTCAGCGCAACTTCAAATGGCGAAATGCTGCGACTGTGAATGGAGTCTAATTTGGTGCAGCTCGACGATAAACCGGAAAAGGTCTGCTTAGCGCATTGTCAGCAGAACTATCTGCATCCAATTACCGCGGTCCCTCTAGTGATGCTCACCGACGTTATCGTGAAAAGTGTACCACATCTATAGCGAGGTAATGTTCGACCGAAATACCAAGCAAGCAAAAAATTTGAAAAATTCAAGCAAAAGCACTACAATGGTGACAGTCGAGAATTCGAGCCAAACTAACCGCGAAATTCGAGTCCACTGCTCCCATTGTGGACTGTTGTGATCAACTTTGTGAATATTTCGGAGGACTTGGTACTCGTAACCAAGATTTGTGTGATGGGATGCATGCAAACAAGTATTTTATGTTCCATCTGATGAGTGTGTAGGCACATGCATCAATAAAAGGACTTGATCTCAAATTATCAGCTACAAGCGGGGTGTGGACAAGATATATCTAGCCCACCAGATGCATCATAATGTTGTGAACGCTTTGGGTGAAATGGTTGCTCGTGTAATGGAATACATATTCGCACAAATCCATGAATAGGATGAAGTAATAACACCTTAAGGATTGATGTACAAGCTCGGCTAACATCAGCATGACTATCGCTTACTGGTGAAGTTTTCATAACTAGCCCGCATTGATCACTTCACTGACAACGGCGTCGTGTTTGTGATAGAGGACAGTTGGACCATCCATATGGTGAGTAGTGCCAAAACTCAACTTACCGACTTTCCGCAAGGCCAACGCGTTCTCCGCCAGTGCCTCGTAATCGGACAGAGGGATCACAAACACGCGTAACGGGACCAAATCCCCTTCACAATCGTCCGGTTCAAGGCTGTTTACGCTGCGAAGAAAATCGAGTGCAATAAAAATGAATTACGTGGATAATCTGAAAAACATCCACGCACACAAATTAGAAAGCACCAAAAACACCGCATCATGGTGATATTGCGATACAAGCGAAATCGGAGTTGTTGGTCGATTTGCAATGATTCAAAACGCAAGAGGATTGAAACGGTAATTGGCTAGGCGTGAAAAGCAATTGAACATTGATGGTTTGCGCGAGTTAGCCGTGGACAAGGAACACAAGAACCCGTAGACAGCAGGTTGATAATTACCGCACGAAAATTGCACTCATCTTCATAAACATATAATTTACAACAAACAATGTCACGTGGCAAGTAAGATGTATATCTTTACACGGTTTGTTTAATGACGATTCGATTTGTTTAACTGCATAAGTTTGTTTGCATTTGCCATGTAACTGTGCTAAATAAGTATGTGCATGTATGTATGTATGTTTGTATGGATGGATGGATGGGTGGGTATAGTATGCATGCATGCATGTATGTATGTATGTATGTATGTATGTAATGTATGTACATGGGTGTAAGTATTAGGATATGTATGTATGTATGTATGTATGTATGTATGTATGTATGTATGTAGGTATGTATGTAGGTATGTATATATGTATGTATGTATTTGTGTATGTATGTATGTATGTATGTATGTATGTATGTATGTATGTATGTATGTATGTAGGTATGTAGGTATGTATATATGTATGTATGTATTTATGTATGTATATATGTATGTATGTATG
>JACCGJ010017351.1:0-95120 GCA_013407085.1 Atriophallophorus winterbourni
TTGAATTTCTACCAGGGGAGATCTCCCAATCTAGAGTATGTGGATGACATCGATGACATCTGGGAGATGACCCTCATATAATAAATCAAGCCCCGGACCACCTGGCACCTGAAGCTCCAATGTATTGCGATGTGAAAACACTTACTCAAGATTGGAGCTGCTCTCTTCCGAATTTCACGGTGTGCGATGTTAATCTTCAATTGGTAGAAAGCTTTGCTAACCTTGTCACTCAAGATGTTCGCAAAGCTGGTGTAGCCTTTGCTAACATTCTCCACATGAGGCGTCGACACAGTGTTTCACGCCATACTTGAGGTCGAATGTACAACGCAATGGTGCGTACTACACTACTTTATGGCTGCAAAACCTGGTCTATCGGAGCGGATAATGTTCGTCGGCTTTCGGTTTTGACACACGTTACCGGCTCCCATTCGGTGGGAGCATCGCGTTACAAATCTATATGTCTGCAAGCGCGTGTTAAGACCAATTGGCCACGTACTGAGAGGAATGATTATGTTTGCTCGTTTGCGATACATAATGAAAAAAGCACCGCATGGTCACTCTTTTGCAGTGGTGCCAGCTATTGAATATGCTCTACCGTGGTTGCTTCATTCGTTAAGACAAGTTCAATGGTTGAAGTTTGGTCCATGCCCCATCTAAGAGTTGGCTAGTCAACGTAGTCGTACAATGAAGCAATTTCGATAGCCTCCATAAATTTATTTTTAATTGCTTACTTCTTGATCAGAATGTGAGTATTCTAGTAGCTTGAGATGTAATGCAAGGATTAGATTAGTTTGTGATTAGAAGATTTTTATGATAGTGGCGTGCGGTAAATGATGCTTATCGTGCATTCGCATCCGTGTGTTAGTGCAGGAACACGGTTGACTACGATAAGTCTTACGTCTGGCGGAAGCTATGCGTGGGAAAAGTTCCAGTTGATATTGATAGTGGTCATCATGTTGGTCATTAGAAAATTGATATTCAGAGGACTGGGCACATTGCCTTTGTAGTTGGATGATCTAGGTATTTTAAAAGTCTCAATTACGATTTAATCACGAGGTCAAATGGTTTATATCATGTTTCTTTGGTTTCGAAGTTGATACTTGGTCAACATTTACGGGAACACCGAGGAATATGAAACTACATGATGTTGACTTGTCTTGACAAGTGAATTGACGTATTCTTTTACAGCTTGGTAATTCAAACCAGGACAAGATCTGAGTAGATATGCATTGAGTATGACTTATTCCATGTCAGATTTAGTTCGTAATGTCACCCTTAATAGGGGCAGCCGGTTAACGTGTGGGGAGCATTCACACCTAGTTAAGCGTGTCAACGAAAGAAGTTCTATTGTTATCCAGCACATGTGTTTACAGAGCTTAGTCCATTCCTTGAACGTTTGTGCTTGTTTTGCTTTAAAAAGTGTATCTGCAGACTACGGTAGATTTGTGTAGATTACACTGAGAGCGTTATCTGTCCTCTTTGAAAGAGCGGTGGTGTTGCTTTTCTTGTTTGGATCTGATCTGGGAACCAGACAGTTGGGATTTCTGGCTCAAGTGTTCGCTAATTTATCAAAGGAGGACCACGGTAAGCAGCATTCACGAAGTCCATTTTTATCACAACCGTATTAGCTTTCACTACACTAAGTTAAGGGAGCACCTTTATGCGTATCTTTATCATCCTTGAAAAACATATATTTCGGGTTGGCAAATGTTTCTACTAAAAATGGTTTAACTGTTTCCTCAAGTTTTCGATAACAGTTTTCCAAAATCTTTATTCTAGATTCCAGATTTTCCCCATGTGGACGATTTGTGGGTATATCGATAGGCTGTTTACTTCTACATGCATTTCACACGTAGCAAACGCCCGGAAAATCAACATTGTTCACAAACGATACCACTTCCAGCGTTAGGGGTTTATCACAGTTTGTATGCACTTCACCAAAGCAGCCAAGCCATTTAATTATGTGAGATATAACACTTACTCCTTTGTTGCAGATTTGACACGCAACACGTACTGTTTTATTTGTCTGGGGAATCGTGTCATTGTTACAATCCAGTGAATCATGAGTTCGTGCACCTGACGATATGATATGATAAGGTATCGTGAGGTGTAGGCTTTCCATATTAGCACGCCTAACGATTGTTTGATCAAGATTCTACCATTTTATATATAAAATATGAAGTAAATTGATCCAACCTAAATGCCTTACGATAGTTGACGCTTGAAGTTCCCTCATCTGGCAAACGTGTTGCAAATTATCTCTGTTTGAGTAAAAGTATTAACTCCAAATTCAAGAACGGCAATCATAAGAAATGTTCCACTGTTGCAATTCGCATCACATCCATATAAACCGTTATGCACTAAACAACGCTCAATATTTACACCAGTGATCAGGCTGCTTTTGTTGTGAGTGATTATTAAAATATATGTTACTCTCACATTGCCTGAAATCTTGTGCACCAGTACCGGATTCAGATGATTGTTTACTTCATCAATTCTAGAAGGCAACTGCAGATTTAGTGAAACCTGGATCGGTGGTGCTTATCTGAATAAGTATAACCATAAACGCCTGTTTAACTTACTGCCGCATATAACTTGTCATGTTGTGTATATATAGGGAATGAATGAATACATCACGGAAAACATTGATTTGTGCATAAATCGATACACACTCCTCAACACTTCATGTGATTTCCTCATGAAAAACTGTGATCTTCCAATGTACACTCTCACAAAAACGAATCGTCTCAAAGATATCATCCCTTACGGTAGCCGTAAGCCGGTAATTACAATGTGGCTGAATATAGCAATAAAATCACAAATAAAGCGTTTGAATCGGCAGGAAATAAATATCTTGAGAACTGAGTTTGGCATTAGGTTAGTTTGAAGACATTCAAAAACCTTTTCGGCTTGCACAGGGTGCGCAAGATACCAAGGACATCACGGGATCAACTGGATGTTGATCTGAATGATAAAACTCATATAGATAAGCCGCCCTTAATGTGTTTAACAACTATTCATCTTCCTTTCTCGCTCTTGGTATACAGCCTGGACTGATATCCTACTGCACCTTCGCGGGTATATTACCCCATAATTTGTCATTTTTACATATATTTACATTTTTGTTCAAACGTTGCGTCGAAATCATTTTCTTAATATCTGGTACCAGGAAATTCTCACAGATTTATTTCGTTTTTTCACAGAATAAGTCTTGAGCTGAGCATTGAAATATTCTCGAAGAATACTTGCTCTTCCAGATTAGTTTCTCCATCTTTCTTCCTTCTCTTCAATTTTAAATTACACACCGGACTAACCAAATCTCAATTTTGTTCTACAGCTCGATCGAACTATATTATACTGCCATAACGAATTTATCTTTCTCAGCGTTCATTCACCCCAGTTGACTTAACGTATTTCAGTTCAGTTGCACAGGACAGTAAGTGGCGAAAGAGCCAATCGAGCATCCAGAATTTCTTTCGGTGGAGAGCTGCAGAGAAGCAACCACCACTGCCAAAGCATTTATTTTCATTGAAATTTGGATATCCTCGACGATCGCGATGCCAAGGGATTATCCGGGTTGTATTTAGGAAGCACCACGTAATGAATAATGCTGGAAAGATAAGAATACATTTCTCCTCACTATTACGGTATTAGCTCAGCTAAAGCAGAGTTGTGTAATAAACAAACAGAACATTAGCATTTACTTAATTACCAAACAAAGCTAAAAATGGTGAACAACCTAATCTTGCATAAAAATTAGAGGGAGAATTCAGGAAAAAGCTTACCCCAGATGCGGTCCAAGCCCTGCTCAAAACTTGCAATAAAACTGCGGGATATAAGTTCTTCTGGAAGCCGGTTCCAGAAATTTACCACCCTGAGGCTGAACAAGTTTTTCCTGAAGTCTAGTCTTCATCGCTCCTCAGCAAGTTTGAGTGAATTGCCCCGGGTGCCCAGTTCAGGTCTTAAGGCTAAAACGTCGGTCATGATATCGCCACTTAACCCCTTCAAGATCCTAAAGGTTTCAATTAAGTCACCTCTTAAACGACGGCGTGTAAGTAAAAAAAATCTAGGGCCTTTAGGCGTGCAGCGTAAGGTTTCCCTCGCTGACCCTCAATCATGCGAGTTGCGAGACGCTGTACGCTTTCGAGTTAAACGATATCCTTCTTGTAGTAAGGGCACAACGCCTGGACACATTATGTTAAATGCGGCCTAAGTAATGCCTTGTAAAGGGGCAGCAACACATCGGGTCTTCTGTTGGATAACGCGGATCTCAGCCGAAATAGAACTTTGCGAGCACGTTGAGCTGCAGCGGCGCATTGGTCCTCCCATTTGAAGTCAGTCCTAACTAGTACTCATAAATCGTTAACACGCTGTGTGGCGCTAACAGTGAGAGAATTGCCCGACACCTGAACTGAAATCTTATCAACCAGTGCTGACAAGAGTTTGCTCCTATCAAGGTTCAGTTGGAGGTCCCACTAGTGTGACCAGTTTATGACTCGTTTAAGGACGTGCATCAAGGTATCTTCGTCCGTTGATCCGATGAATTTCACATCATCCGCAAAAATGAAGCACGGGCGCTTCAATGCAGAGGACAATTCATCGATGAGAATCAGGATTAGAAGAGGACCAAGTACCGAACCTTGTGGTACGCCACAGATCACGTCGGTTTTATTCGACAGCGTAGAACCTACCCTAACTCGGAATGTCCTACCTGTTAGAAAGGCCGTTATCCAAGCAAGTAGACTACCCCGAATGCCTTTTGCAGCTAGCTCAATCTCTAGAAGGCGGTGGTTTACGGAATCGGAAGCCTTGCTGAAGTCTAGGTTAAGGGCTACGACAGGATTCCTTCATCCATCCTCTTAGTGGCAAAATTGAGAAAACTAAGAAGGTTTGTCAGGCATTATCCAACCTTCAGAAATCCCTGCTGAGTTACCGTCAGTAGACAATGCCGACAAAGATGCTGACAGATTTTGTCACGCAGCAGTTTTCCCATTACATTCGAGACGACGCTAGTCAGGTCTATAGTTACCAACAGTTGAGCTGCAACCACCCTTGTGTATTAGCACGATTTAAGCTTCTTTCTACTCAATAACAACCACTCCCATGTTCAAGCATGAATCGAAGAGCTTGCATAAGGGTTCTGTGAGCTCTGGAGCAAGAATCTTTATCATAAACAAGTGGATACCGTCTGTTCCCTCAGCTTTGTCGATGCGAACATGGATAAATGCTTCATACACCTCGGATTCCATGAAGGACAACTCATCTAGTACACCAGCGCCAGGTAGTAAATTAAAAGAGCTAGACGCAGCAATTTAAGAATCATCACGTCTCTGAACGCCACTGAAGAACCTAGAGAAGGCACTCGCCTTAGACAGGTCAGTATCGGCTAATTTTTCGTCCTCCAGATTTAAATCTCCAATGGTTTTCCTGGTTTTTCCTTTCGATTGAGAGCAGCTATAAAATCTTTTAGTATTGGATTTAACATCCCTAGCTAAAGTTAACTTAAACTCCTGTTTGAGCAAACGCTGTATTTTAACACAAGCTTTTCGAGCGGTTTTGTATCGGACTTAAGAACCAGAAGTGAGAGATAGCTTATATTGCCGCCATAAACGATCTTGTGTACGGGTAGACAGACGAATTCGAGGAGTCCACCAGGGCGGCCTATGATGCTTTTTCACGACTCGCAGCGGAGCGTGCTTGTCTTAAAACTCCTTAAGATACTTACGAATTCTATCCCAGTTTTCACATACATTAAACTCGTTAGAGAACTTAAAGAAAGATTTTGAAGTCTGTAGAAGAAAATCACAGACTACAAGCATAAAATTTCGTCTAGGGCGAGCAGTAGGTTTGTGAAACCGCTCTACCGCTTCGAAGCTTATCATTACGTAATCGCTTTTGCCGAGCGGTGGTAGGTATTTCAAAAATCTAACGGCTTCGTGCTGGGACGACAATACTAGGTCGAGAGTTGATGGAGTACATCCATTACGAAACCTTGTAGGATCACTCACATACTGATCTAGCGCATGATCATGGAGCCATTCGAGAAAAATTTCGGATTGCTTGGTGACTAAACCTACAGAGACGGCCCAATTTATGTCTGGGAGGTTGGAATCACCTAAGATGAGTACGCTGGGAGCTGATTGAAACAACCTGTCGAGCGTCTCAATCAGCTGTGTAATGTCCTGTTGGGCTGCACTGGGTGTGACGTAGACACAAGCAATTGCGAGGGCTGACTTGTAGCAAGTCAGAATACTCGTAACAACTTGGACGTTTTCACTGGCTAGGGATATAGCCGTTCCTGTATTGTGCAAGCCATACTCTAGGAAAAGTGCAACGCCACCGCCTGTCATGTCGCCAGGTCTATCGCATCTAATGTCGAGATACTGCTTGCTGATGTTTATTGGCACATCATCAAGCGCGGACAGCCAGGTCTAAGAAAGCGCTAAAACCCGGGAGTGCAACTCAGCCACACGAAGAGAGAGGTCAGCCCACTTATTTATTATGCAGCAAAAATTAGCGTACAGCACTGAGGCGCTGGTTTTGCGTGCTTCTGAAACTAACCTCGCTTGGCCCTCGTTCTAAGCACCCGAGGGAGGTGCACGTTTTTTGGCGTGCTACTTAAAGCAGGAGTATCTGTTCAACAACCTCTTGCATGGATGTTACGGACCGTTGGCTGAGGATTGAGGCCGCCTCTATCAAAGAACAACAACTAGAGAAATTCGATTGGCTCACATTTTCTTTTTCGATAAGCGCGTCAACGTCGTCTAATCCGGTTAGCCAGACTCGTAGCATTGAGCTTTTCGGTGAGATCGTAACGGATTCATTAGCGCTAAGGTTTGAGCGGCTGCAAAATCTGACGAGCTTAGCGACGTCACGCTATTCCTTGGCTTTTGGCAAGCAGCGTCAGTGGCAGCCTCATGGCAGCCGGTACAATACCACTGCAACCAGCGGTATTTTGCATATTTCCCGTAGTGAGATTTATGTATGCCTGAGCAGCTAGGGTGAGCTCCTGCTTGCAAGCTGTGCACTCGATGCCCTTAGCCAAAATTTTGCTACATTTTCCGTTGAGGCAGGTATTTTTTGATCTCATATCTATCGGTAAAAGGTGCGTATTGATAGTTCAGTAGAAAAATACAAGCTGATTTTATTTCTGGCGGAATTAATCAGAAAAATATCAATAATATAGTAAAACAGTTATTCTATTTTACTGGAAATTCAAGGAATAGAAGAAATTCGTAATGATATTTATCGGAGCGTGGAAAATACAATCAAGTTAAACGAACTGCGCAAGTTCAAAAGAATGTAGTCATGAAAAATTGGGAATGCATTTATCTCGTTGATATTTTGTACCGTGTTTTTTATGGTAAACATTAATGTAAAAATTAACGTTCAAACATTTTCGAATACTGCTGCTGATTTCTTTTAAATATGGTAAAAGATGTTTGGAACTGATCAAGTAATCATATTCATGATTCACCTATCATAAGTCAGTAGAGTATTAGTGAGCACAGAGAATGACATTGTGTAGCATTCCAACCCCCACTTCTCATTGATTATCTCACTAAACCGCCTGTTGAATCCCCACGTTGTAAAGTCGTACCGACAAACACAAGATCAAACAGCCCATATCTTAGCTGTTTAGTGAGACAACCAACTGAATGAGGTGATTGTAGTGCTATTATATGTTGTTTATTTTCTCAACAATACACATCAGACCTATGTAAGTTTTGCTCACATACCACATACACACCACTTAAGTTGTCTGGCTGTTTGCCGTCATGAGGTGGAGACATTAAGTTACGCTTCAGTGAGACTCGTAGCAGTGGAGAAGTGGTAAATTTAGACGTTGGGTTGATACAACGGAAACGATGTTCAAATGCAGAATCACAGTTATTTGTTGTCAAGCGATCGAGGTGCTAATGAATGACCACTTACACACCACGAACGGTGTCTGGCTGTTTGCCATCATCAAATGGAGTTGTGGGTTCTGGTGTAAGGATGTGAGCAACACAACATCGGTCATCAATCAGCGACTGAAGCGCCTGACCGCTTGTACAAACCCTAATAAACAGAATCTGCAAAATCTAACTTTGTTTACCCTTATAACGTCTTCTTCTCAATGTAGTTTTCGCTCAACGACTAAAGAAATTTATCGCCACACAATTGGACAGTACTGGTAAAACGCCATTGGTCACTAAGCCGAGAGCACTCTATTTAAACCGTGGTCGGTTTCACAATACAGTAATCGGTTTGAGAAATTTCCGGAAATGATGAAAATTGTTTTCGCTTGCATTCTGTTGATGTGTTTCATAGTGGAGATCAGCTTTGCACCACCAACCGGTAAGTTGCTGTTTAATATGTAAGCCCATAGCAAGTCAATGTTATTTTGATTATCTAGAAAAACTTGAACATATAATTTTGGTCAAAATGTTCATTATAAAACATTTATCCTAGTATTAGCTCTTTGAAATTTTCGCGTAACAATCGCAAATTAAAGACAAATTTGTAAGCCATGGATGTGATCTTTTTCCGAACGATCAGGCGACTTAATAAAATGTTATATGAGTGCAACTTATTTTAAACTCTAAATTATATCTAGATAGATCTGATGAATAATGAAATTTGAGCAAGATACAATTTCTGATGATCGCAGAAATGGAAGATAAAACTTTCCAATCCTTTCATCTGACCAGTTTTCGGGTTGCTTATAGTCCCAGCAGCTACTTGATTTCGGCTCCTGAGGACAGCATACAGCCGGAAACCGGTTGTAATGGGTAAATGTTAACACTTCAAATTCTTGTTTTTGTCTTTTGAAGCATGTTGAAAAGTAAATAAAACTTGCTTGATTGTGGAGCATCCACTAACAACTATACCAAGGTGGAGACACCATGTCGACTGCCACTGATTCTCTTCTACAACACGGTGTACTCAGCGTCACGTTTACCTCAAGACCGCAGTTTATTCATATATCCCGGTTATACCTAATGTTTAGGTGACCATCTCATCCACTTCTACCTATTATCCGTGCTCATGACCTATTTCGACCGATGTCTACGATGGATGTACAACACAAGCGAGTAATTATCTCATGCATCAAAGTGTTTCAAATAACTAGAAAAGTCGATTTGATAGAATCAATCTAACCCGCAACGATTATAGCGTTGGGCAGTAGTATTCTTAGATGCTCTAAGCTCAGCGGCCCAAAAGCGTATCTGCTATTCTCAAGGATGAACATGAGCACTCACATTGTGCCTCTGAAGTGAGTGATCAAATGCAATTTCCTCCCACGTCGATGGTTCAGAGCTTTCATTTTTCTTTGCAAACGTATTTATTGCGCAACTACGAATGTTCGACTTACTAAATTGAACTCTCTACGGAGTAGATCGTTTGGAATACAAACGTTCTAACTTTGAATTAACAGAACACAGCCAGCGTAGATCGCGTTGCCCTTGTATCAAAGGATGAACACATACGACGACATGATACTACACAGCGTTTCACAACACCAGAAATATTGCTAACTCACTTAAGTTTTAAACAAAAAAGGCTTTGATATAAAGAAGTTAATTAAAAGAAAATGTCTAAAATGATTTTAATTAAATCTGATGACTAACCGATTTTTCATCTACAGAATTAGCAAATTCGAAAAAGGAGAGCGGTATGTTTTAGAATCGCTTTTTAGGATTAATAAATGAAGTATTTTAAATCATATCATTTAAAAAGAATTGAGCGATGGTAAATCTATGCAGCCGTATATCGAACACAAAATGTCGCATTCTGCTGACACCCGATCTCTCGGTTTTGTTTTGTCTGATACATTATTTGAATTGAGAGTAAACACTGTGAATTTTATCCGATCTTCGATTCCTATACTTATTTTGACGTAGGCTCTAAAAGGAAAAGATAAAACGTTTTAATCCTCTATTAAACTCAGATGTTTTCACCAAGTCAGGCATAATCTATTTTTAACCTCAATAATGTAAATACAAGAGTTACTTGGATCAAGCTTTTGTCGTTTTCCTTAGCTCGGCTTCCAAATCTAGCTATTTGAAGTTATTTAGCATGAATCGTACGAACTTGCATGCCAATATCAGAAACGGTTGGCTCGATTAGTTTACACAATCTCAGAGGTCGAAACTTGTAGATGAAGTCGCAGATTAGGTTAAATCCTTAGCCTAAAATGAAGATCATCTTTCTCATGCAGTGATGTATGTCCAACAGCTCCTCGCATTTGAAAAATGGTTAGCTGAAATGAAGTGTTCCTAATCTAAATGAGCCACATTATTCAAGTATCAAGAGTTGCGCAACCACAGATGAAAGGATACAACCAGAACACATTCTTTCACTGCTGATGGTGCTATACTAACGATATGTCCCGAAATCTCAGCATAAACATTTATCGGGCATTAAACTATGTCCAGTAAATGCTTGACCGATTTTCAAATTATACTCTACGAGTAAATAAAATTACTGATACAAATGTGAAAAGACCCTAATTTGCATGTTATGGTTTCTGTTAAAAGTTGTAACTACATCATGGTGGTTTTTATCGGCTTAAGTAGTGAGTAAATGTTATGACTAGATGCAAGGATATAATACAAAATTAGAGTCAAGCTATTTGCATTATCTAAATTGAATGAACAATGATGCAATGTGTCGAATAAAAACTCTCCCAACACTATACCTAATGGTCTTTAGCCTAATGTCTGCTCAGCGTGAAGTGGAAGCATTAAGCTTTGATCTTACTGTCTCCACCCGGCGATGGCAAACAGCCTGAAACCGGTAGTGGTATGATAGTGATGGGAAAGTGAGCACTACAAAACTTCAGTTAGCTTTGAGTTTGTGAGTTTGTAATAATCCATTGTTGAATAGGTTTCTTGCTACTTACTACGGCGTTATAATGCATAATCACAAAGTGATTCCTCATGGGCAACTCAAAACGCTTATGAATAATGAAGGACTTGTGAAGCTTACACCCTACGCTCCAAAAAGCATCTTGCTGTTTGAAAACATTTTGTTGAGACAGTGATTTCAGTGAGGATTTACGGTGTTGCTTCCGTTTCAGGAAATATGATTTCCGAAAATTAGAATGTATTTGCGCATATTAAATTCGTGATGAAACTTTTGTACATGGCTTTCGGTTTCATTTTTATTCTATTTATAATTTCGCTTTCATTCTGCCCATTAGTTGAGTTGGAAACGAAGAAAAGCCCATAGCATGTCAATGTTATTTTGATTATCTAGAAAAACGTGAATATATAATTTTTGTCAAAATGTTTATTATACTAACTTTGTTCGAGTATTAGCTCTTTGAAATTTCGCGTAACAATCGCAAATTAAAGACAAATTTGTAAGCCCTGGATGTGATATATTTCCGAAGGATCAGGCGACTTCTCAAAATGTTAAATGAGTGCAAGTTTCTTAAACTCTGAATTATATCTAGATAGATCTGATGAATAATGAAATTTGAGCAAGATACAATTTCTGGTGATCGCAGAAAAGGGAGATAAAACTTTTCAATCAATTCATGTGACCAGTTTTCGGGTTGCTTATAGTCCAAGAAGCTACTTGATTTCGGCTCCTGAGGACAGCATACAGCCGGAAACCGGTTGTAATTGGTAAATGTTAACACTTCAAAATCTTGTTTTTGTCTTTTAAAGCATGTTGAAAAACAAATAAAACTTGCTTGATTGTGGAGCATCCACTAACAACTATACCAATGTGGAGACACCATGACGACTGCCACTGATTCTCTTCTACACCATGGTGTACTCAGCGTCACGTTTACCTCAAGACCACATTGTATTCATATATCCCGGTTAAACCTGATGTTTAGGCAAACATCTCATTCACTTCTACCTATTATCCGTGCTCATGACCTATTTCGACCGATGTCTACGATGGATGTACAACACAAGCGAGTAATTATCTCATGCATCAAAGTGTTTCAAATAACTAGAAAAGTCGATATGATAGAATCAATCTAACCCGCAACGATTATAGCGTTAGGCAGTAGTATTCTTAGATGCTCTAAGCTCAGCGGCCCAAAAGCGTATCTGCTATTCTCAAGGATGAACATGAGCACTCACATTGTGCCTCTGAAGTGAGTGATCAAATGCAATTTCCTCCCACGTCGATGGTTCAGAGCTTTCATTTTTCTTTGCAAACGTATTTATTGCGCAACTACGAATGTTGGACTTACTAAATTGAACTCTCTACGGAGTAGATCGTTTGGAATACAAACGTTCTAACTTTGAATAAACAGAACACAGCCAGCGTAGATCGCGTTGCCCTTGTAGACAAAGGATGAACATCATACGACGACATGATACTCCACAGCGTTTCACAATACCAAAACGATTGCTTACTCATTTAAGTTTTAAACAAAAAAGGCTTTGATATAATTAGTTAATTAAAAGAAAATGTCTAAAATGATTTTAATTAAATCTGATGACTAACCGATTTTTCATCTACAGAATTAGCAAATTCGGAAAAGGAGAGCGGTATGTTTTAGAATCGCTTTTTAGGATTAATAAATGAAGTATTTTAAATCATATCATTTAAAAAGAATTGAGCGATGGTAAATCTATGCAGCCGTATATCGAACACAAAATGTCGCATTCTGCTGACACCCGATCTCTCGGTTTTGTTTTGTCTGATACATTATTTGAATTGAGAGTAAACACTGTGAATTTTATCCGATCTTCGATTCGTATACTTATTTTGACGTAGGCTCTAAAAGGAAAAGATAAAACGTTTTAATCCTCTATTAAACTCAGATGTTTTCACCAAGTCAGGCATAATCTATTTTTAACCTCAATAATGTAAATACAAGAGTTACTTGGATCAAGCTTTTGTCGTTTTCCTTAGCTCGGCTTCCAAATCTAGCTATTTGAAGTTATTTAGCATGAATCGTACGAACTTGCATGCCAATATCAGAAACGGTTGGCTCGATTAGTTTACACAATCTCAGAGGTCGAAACTTGTAGATGAAGTCGCAGATTAGGTTAAATCCTTAGCCTAAAATGAAGATCATCTTTCTCATGCAGTGATGTATGTCCAACAGCTCCTCGCATTTGAAAAATGGTTAGCTGAAATGAAGTGTTCCTAATCTAAATGAGCCACATTATTCAAGTATCAAGAGTTGCGCAACCACAGATGAAAGGATACAACCAGAACACATTCTTTCACTGCTGATGGTGCTATACTAACGATATGTCCCGAAATCTCAGCATAAACATTTATCGGGCATTAAACTATGTCCAGTAAATGCTTGACCGATTTTCAAATTATACTCTACGAGTAAATAAAATTACTGATACAAATGTGAAAAGACCCTAATTTGCATGTTATGGTTTCTGTTAAAAGTTGTAACTACATCATGGTGGTTTTTATCGGCTTAAGTAGTGAGTAAATGTTATGGCTAGATGCAAGGATCTAATACAAAATTAGAGTCAAGCTATTTGCATTATCTAAATTGAATGAACAATGATGCAATGTGTCGAATAAAAACTCTCCCAACACTATACCTAATGGTCTTTAGCCTAATGTCTGCTCAGCGTGAAGTGGAAGCATTAAGCTTTGATCTTACTGTCTCCACCCGGCGATGGCAAACAGCCTGAAACCGGTAGTGGTATGATAGGGATGGGAAAGTGAGCACTACAAAACTTCAGTTAGCTTTGAGTTTGTGAGTTTGTAATAATCCATTGTTGAATAGGTTTCTTGCTACTTACTACGGCGTTATAATGCATAATCACAAAGTGATTCCTCACGGGCAACTCAAAACGCTTATGAATAATGAAGGACTTGTGAAGCTTACATCCTACGCTCCGATAACCATCTTGCTGTTTGAAAACATTTTATGGAGACAGTGATTTCAGTGAGGATTTACGGTGTTGCTTCCGTTTCAGGAAATATGATTCCCGAAAATTGGAATGTATTTGCGCAAATTAAATTCATGATGAAACTTTTGTACATGGTTTTCGGTTTCATTTTTATTGTATTTATAATTTCGCATTCATTCTGCCCATTATTTGAGTTGGAAACGAAGGAAAGCCCATAGCATGTCAATGTTATTTTGATTATCTAGAAAAACGTGAACTTATATTTTTTGTCAAAATGTTTATTATACTAACTTTGTTCGAGTATTAGCTCTTTGAAATTTCGCGTAACAATCGCAAATTAAAGACAAATTTGTAAGCCCTGGATGTGATATATTTCCGAAGGAATAGGCGACTTATCAAAATGTTAAATGAGTGCAAGTTATTTTAAACTCTAAATTTTATCTAGATAGATCTGATGAATAATGAAATTTGAGCAAGATACAATTTCTGGTGATCGCAGAATAGGAAGATAAAACTTTTCAATCATTTCATGTGACCAGTTTTCGGGTTGCTTATAGTCCGGAAAGCTACTTGATTTCGGCTCCTGAGGACAGCATACAGCCGATAACCGGTTGTAATTGGTAATTGTTGACACTTCAAAATCTTGTTTTTGTCTTTTAAAGCATGTTGAAAAACAAATAAAACTTGCTTGATTGTGGAGCATCCACTAACAACTATACCAATGTGGAGACACCATGACGACTGCCACTGATTCTCTTCTACACCACGGTGTACTCAGCGTCACGTTTACCTCAAGACCACATTGTATTCATATATCCCGGTTAAACCTGATGTTTAGGCAAACATCTCATTCACTTCTACCTATTATCCGTGCTCATGACCTATTTCGACCGATGTCTACGATGGATGTACAACACAAGCGAGTAATTATCTCATGCATCAAAGTGTTTCAAATAACTAGAAAAGTCGATATGATAGAATCAATCTAACCCGCAACGATTATAGCGTTAGGCAGTAGTATTCTTAGATGCTCTAAGCTCAGCGGCCCAAAAGCGTATCTGCTATTCTCAAGGATGAACATGAGCACTCACATTGTGCCTCTGAAGTGAGTGATCAAATGCAATTTCCTCCCACGTCGATGGTTCAGAGCTTTCATTTTTCTTTGCAAACGTATTTATAGCGCCACTACGAATGTTCGACTTACTAAATTGAACTCTCTACGGAGTAGACCGTTTGGAATACAAACGTTCTATCTTTGAATAAACAGAACACAGCCAGCGTAGATCGCGTTGCCCTTGTATCAAAGGATGAACAACATACGACGACATGATACTACACAGCGTTTCACAACACCAGAAATATTGCTAACTCACTTAAGTTTTAAACAAAAAAGGCTTTGATATAAAGAAGTTAATTAAAAGAAAATGTCTAAAATGATTTTATTTAAATCTGATGACTAACCGATTTTTCATCTACAGAATTAGAAAAGTTGGTAAAGAAGCACGGTATGTTTTAGAATCGCTTTTTAGGATTAATAAATAAAGTATTTTAATTCATATAATCTAAAAAGAATTGAGCGATGGTAAATCTATGCAGCCGTATATCGAACACAAACTGTCGCATTCTGCTGACACCCGATCTCTCGGTTTTGTTTTGTCTGATACATTATTTGAATTGAGAGTAAACACTGTGAATTTTATCAGATCTTTGATTCCTATACTTATTTTGACGTAAGCTCTAAAAGGAAAAGATAAAACGTTTTAATCCTCTATTAAACTCAGAGGTTTTCACCAAGTCAGGCATAATCTATTTTTAACCTCAATAATGTAAATACAAGAGTTACTTGGATCAAGCTTTTGTCGTTTTCCTTAGCTCGGCTTCCAAATCTAGCTATTTGAAGTTATTTAGCATGAATCGTTCGAACTTGCATGCCAATATCAGAAACGGTTGGCTCGATTAGTTTACACAATCTCATAGGTCGAAACTTGTAGATGAAGACGCAGATTAGGTTAAATCATTAGCCTAAAATGAAGATCATCTTTCTCATGCAGTGAAGTATGTCAATCAGCTCATATCATTTGATAAATGGTCAGCTGAATTGAAGTGTTCCTAATCTAAATGAGTCACATTATTCAAGTATCAAGAGTTGCGCAACCGCACATTGTAAGGATACAACCAGAACACATTCTTTCACTGCTGATGGTGCTATACTAACGACATGTCCCGAAATCCCAGCATAAACATTTATCGGGCATTAAACTATGCCCAGTAAATGCTTGACCGATTTTCAAATTATACTATACGAGTAAATAAAATTACTGATACAAATGTAAAAAGACCCTAATTTGAATGTTATGGTTTCTGTTAAAAGTTGTAACTACATCATGGTGGTTTTTATCGGCTTAAGTAGTGAGTAAATGTTATGGCTAGATGCAAGGATCTAATACAAAATTGGAGTCAAGCTATTTGCATTATCTAAATTGAATGAACAATGATGCAATGTGTCGAATAAAAACTCTCCCAACACTATACCTAATGGTCTTTAGCCTAATGTCTGCTCAGCGTGAAGTGGAAGCATTAAGCTTTGATCTTACTGTCTCCACCCGGCGATGGCAAACAGCCTGAAACCGGTAGTGGTATGATAGGGATGGGAAAGTGAGCACTACAAAACTTCAGTTAGCTTTGAGTTTGTGAGTTTGTAATAATCCATTGTTGAATAGGTTTCTTGCTACTTACTATGGCGTTATAATGCATAATCACAAAGTGATTCCTCACGGGCAACTCAAAACGCTTATGAATAATGAAGGACTTGTGAAGCTTACATCCTACGCTCCGATAACCATCTTGCTGTTTGAAAACATTTTATGGAGACAGTGATTTTAGTGAGGATTTACGGTGTTGCTTCCGTTTCAGGAAATATGATTCCCGAAAATTGGAATGTATTTGCGCAAATTAAATTCATGATGAAACTTTTGTACATGGTTTTCGGTTTCATTTTTATTGTATTTATAATTTCGCATTCATTCTGCCCATTATTTGAGTTGGAAACGAAGGAAAGCCCATAGCATGTCAATGTTATTTTGATTATCTAGAAAAACGTGAACTTATATTTTTTGTCAAAATGTTTATTATACTAACTTTGTTCGAGTATTAGCTCTTTGAAATTTCGCGTACCAAACGCAAATTAAAGACAAATTTGTAAGCCCTGGATGTGATATATTTCCGAAGGAATAGGCGACTTATCAAAATGTTAAATGAGTGCAAGTTATTTTAAACTCTGAAATATATCTAGATAGATCTGATAAATAATGAAATTTGAGCAAGATACAATTTCTGGTGATCGCAGAAAAGGAAGATAAAACTTTCCAATCCTTTCGTGTGACCAGTTTTCGGGTTGCTTATAGTCCGGAAAGCTACTTGATTTCGGCTCCTGAGGACAGCATACAGCCGAAAACCGGTTGTAATGGGTAAATGTTAACACTTCAAATTCTTGTTCTTGTCTTTTAAAGCATGTTGAAAAACAAATAAAACTTGCTCGATTGTGGAGCATCCACTAACAACTATGCCAAGGTGGAGACACCATGTCGACTGCCACTGATTCTCTTCTACACCACGGTGTACTCAGCGTCACGTTTCCCTCAAGACCACATTGTATTCATATATCCCGGTTAAACCTAATGTTTAGGCAAACATCTCATTCACTTCTACCTATTATCCGTGCTCATGACCTATTTCGACCGATGTCTACGATGGATGTACAACACAGGTTAGCAATTATTCATGCATCGAAGTGTTTCAAATAACTGGAAAACTCGATATGATAGAATCAATCTAACCCGCAACGATTATAGCGTTAGGCAGTAGTATTCTTAGATGCTTAAAAGCGGCCTAAAAGCGTATCTGCTATTCTCAAGGATGAGCACTCACATTGTGCCTCTGAAGTGAGTGATCAAATGCAATTTCCTCCCACGTCGATGGTTCAGAGCTTTCATTTTTCTTTGCAAACGTATTTATAGCGCAACTACGAATGTTCGACTTACTAAATTGAACTCTCTACGGAGTAGATCGTTTGGAATACAAACGTTCTAACTTTGAATAAACAGAACACAGCCAGCGTAGATCGCGTTGCCCTTGTATCAAAGGATGAACATCATACGACCACATGATACTCCACAGCGTTTCCCAACACCAGAAATATTGCTTACTCACTTAAGTTTTAAACAAAAAAGGCTTTGATTTAAAGAACTTTATTAAAAGAGAATGTCTAAAATGATTCCAATTAAATCTGACGACTAACCGATTTTTCATCTTCAGAATTCAGAGTGTCTAAAAAAAATCACGGTATGTTTTAGAATCGCTTTTTAGGATTAATAAATGAAGTATTTTAATTCATATTATTTAAAAAGAATTAACTACGATGGTGAATCTATGCAGCCGTATATCGAACACAAAATGTCGCAATCTGCTGACACCCGATCACTCAGATTTGTTTTGTCGAATGAGTTGTTTGAATTGAACCTAAACATAGTGAATATTATCCGATTTCCGATTCATACACCCATTATGACGTAAGCTCTGAAAGGATGAGATCAAACGTTTTGATCCTCAATTAAACTCAGATGTTTTCACCAAGTCAGGCAGAATCTATTTTCCACTTCAATATTGTAAAGATAAGATTTACTTGGAATACCAAAACGATTGCTCACTCATTTAGCTTTTAAACAAAAAAGGCTTCGATTTAAAGAAGTCAATAAAAAGAGAATGTCTAAAATGATTTTAATTATATCTGTCGACTAACCGATTTTTCATCTTCAGAATTAAATATGTTGAAAAAGAGGCTCGGTATGTTTTAGAATCGTTATTTAGGATTAATAAATGAAGTATTTTAATTCATATCATTTAAAAAGAATTAACAGCGATGGTAAATCTATGCAGCCGTATATCGAACACAAAATGTCGCAGTCTGCTGACACCCGATCTCTCGGTTTTGTTTTGTCTAATAAGTTATTTGAATTGAGAGTAAACACTGTGAATCTTATCCGAGTTTCGATTTTTATACTTATTTTGACGTAAGCTCTAAAAGGATAAGATGAAACATTTTAATCCTCTATTAAGCTCAGACGTTTTCACCAAGTCAGGCATAATCTATTTTCCAACTCAATAATGTAAAGATAAGAGTTACTTGGATAGAACTTTTGTCGTTTTCCTAAGCGTGGCTTCCAAATCAAGCTATTTAAAATTATTTAGCATGAATTGTATGCACATGTAAGCCATTCTTACATACTGTTGGTTCGATTGGGCTATACAATCTCAGTTGGCAAAACACGTAAAGGAAGTTAAACCCTTGGAATAAAGCAAAGATGATAATTGACATCAATTTTTGTCAAACACCTTGAATCCTTGGCGCACAACAAAATACACGCTGTTGTACTTATTAGGTAAAGTCCGTACGAATAGGAAACACAAGAGTCAAAATAGTGAAGAAATGTTGAAGAATTTGAGATTGTTATAAACTGTATAAAATCGTAGACCAAACCCCCAAATCTCAATCCAGCATGCAAATACGGGTTAAATCTTTAGTCAAAAACAAAAATTATTCTTCTCATAAAAATCCATAAAGTTTTCGTAAATATTTTGCTTAACAGTGATGTATGTCCAACGGCTCCAAGCATTTGATAAATAGTAAGCTCAAAGGACGTGTTCCTTGTCTAAATTAGCTATATTATTTAAGTATCAAGAGTTACGCAACCGCACTATGAGAGGATAAAACCAGAACACATTCTTTCACTGCTGATTGTGTTGTACTATCGATATGTCTCGAAATCCCAGCATAAACATATATCGGGCATTAAACTATGCCTAGTACTTTCTTGACCGTTTTTCAACTGATGTTTCACGAGTAAATAAAAGTACTGATAAAATATGCAAAAAGACCCTAATTTGAATTTTGTGGTTACCGTTAAAATTGTAACTACATCATCGTGGATCTTATAATTGCGCTTGTTATCGGCTCAAGTAGTGAGTGAATGTTATCGCTAGATGCAAGGATCTAATACTAAATTTGAGTCAAGCTATTCTCATTATCTAAATTGAATGAACAATGATGCAATGTGTCGAATGAAAACTCTCCCTACACTATACCTAATGGCCTTTAGCCTAATGTCTGCTCAGCGTGGAAGTGGAAGCAGTTAGCTTTGATCTTACTGTCTCCACCTGACGATGGCAAACAGCCCAAAACCGGTAGTGGTGTGTTAGGGATGGGAAAGTGAACACCAGAATACCTCAGTAAGCTTTGAGTTTGTCAGTTTCTAATAATCCACTGTTGAATAGGTTTCTTGCTACTTACTACGGCGTTATAATGCATAATCACAAAGTGATTTCTCACGGGCAACTCAAAACGCTTACGAATAATGAAGGTCTTGTGGAGCTTATATCCTACGCTCCGATAAGCATCTTGCTGTTTGAAAACATTTTGTTGAGACAGTGATTTTAGTGAGGATTTACGGTGTTGCTTCCGTTTCAGGAAATATTATTACCAAAAATTGGAATTTATTTGCGCAATTTAAATTCGTGATGAAACTTTTTTACATGGTTTTCGGTTTCATTTTTATTGTATTTATAATTTCGCTTTCATTCTGCCCATTAGATAAGTTGAAAAACGATAAAAATGTGGGCAAGTAAACATTTTTTCTTTGAGCTACTATTAATTAATTAAAAGCCAAAATAAATGAGTTAAGAATTTGTGATAGAAACATTTTGTTGCTTTCCAGTAAAATATATATATTCAAATAAGCTTCTAGAAGGATACCCGTTGCTAAATCATAATAATCTTTTTGGAAGTTTTTTATTGACAAGCATCACCGAAAGTAATGAAACATTGACGGTCTTTTGTATGAAGTTGTGAATTTCGATGCATGCGACTTATGGAAAACACAGTTGATGCGGTCACCAAAAAACAACTTTGTTTCATGTTATGTTAGTTAATCTGGTAATACTTATGTTAGATACCTGAGATTGAATGCTTTGCTAAATACCGATTTCTCCAAATAACATTTTTAAACAAACAGAGAATTGTTTTTCGATTCATATGATAATTCTTTACGATGTTTTTTTCGTTTGATTAACAGCCATAGATGACTTTGAAATGTATTCAGGTAGCTCTTGATATTCAAATTTTCCTCATTTGTTTTATTGATAATTTCCCTCGATTCTGCTAATTATTATTTATAAATTCCTTTATATATATCATCATCTAGTTAACTAATATCTAATATCTAATATCATTCCGTATTCAAAAGCGAAATTTTCCAATTTATTTATGAAACCCGGCTGACATTTTTCAACACATTTTTATGAACAACGATTAACATTGAAGCCCCTGCTTCACATACTCGTAGGGAGAGTATCTAGTTATTCAATGATCGGCAACAGCTCAACGGTACATACAGTAAACTCTTTGTGTCCCCAGATTACAGAAAGCAGACGTGCTCTATATATATTTCCGTCCGCTGAGCATTGATGACAATTGGGATACCAGATACAAAAGAATGAGAAATTTTTTAAGTTTGATTGAACAAATGGCTTTCTTGATCCAGACATACATACCATGATAGTTTCCAGTATCATCAACTTTTTAGATCGTAGGGATCATTTCAGTATGATCGTCGATTGCACATCGTCTTGCAGGCAGTTGGACTTTTATTCTTGCTGCACTTAGAACTCGTTACTTTCCTTCTGTTTGCGTATATCCGAACCTCAAGAATGCTGAAAGTTTTTCATCCAACACATCTGAGAAGCTTTTGCTTCGAAACAGTCGCTATTTCGAGCTTCCTTCTGATCGTGAGTGGAAGGTGCAGCTCGGCAGATGCAGCTTTTAGCGATCCCTAGTTTTCTGAAGCAGCTAAATTAAGTTGGCACGTGTGAGTGATATTTATTTTTGGTTTATCAAGCAATTTTTGTGGTGAAATCTCGACTGGGAAGATTCAGTTTTGCACAAAACAGAGAATGTCCAGTGTCGAAGTCCTAGATTTGATAACATCTGGTGAGGAGTACGCTTCCTATATAAGTGCTCCTAACAAAACTCCCGATGCTTAGGGCGATGATGTTTCCAAGAGACTTTATGCGGTGGTTTTGTTTGAAAGAATGTGTTACTGACACAAAAGTAGTACTGTCATCTTATTTCTAATAGGCGTTCTCCATTTTCGTTGGTTTCACCTACATCGAATCTTCCGAGACAGTTGTTCCTACACTCATATTCAGCAATAACTCGGCTATTGTAATCACCCAATGTCACTACACAGTTTTTGCTGCACGATTTTGAGGACTGTTGTAAGGTTATGATAAAAAGCGTTTTTTCAGCAGTCGTCGCAGACAGCATCGGTTCATAAACGTTGACCAATGTAATGGTACCAGCAATACACATCATATTTTGAGTCCACATCCGCTCGCTCCAACTGCTGCTCTGTTCTGCTGCTGTATAAGGCTTTTTCTCACGGCAAACTCAACTCCGTGCAGTCAAGGCTCAGAAAAACCCCTTCCTTCCTAAAAGTTCGGCATACCAGTGTCCGGTAATCGCGTCTCTTGCAGTGCAGTCACGTCGACATAAAGCCTATTCAGCTCATTGTTTATTACAGTTGATAATTCTACGATTCTGAGATTCCAGATGTCGTCGTAAAATCCTGGAAGCATGAAACGGAAGTTTCAGGTTCCCAGTTTCAGAAATGACCTTTGTTGTTTAGTTATTCATTTCGCTGATGCGGAGTGATACAATCTCCAATGAGACCTGAAAACCTCTCCTGCCGTAAAAAGCATCCTCAGGCGCTGTGCTGTAAGTCAGTCGAGCTACATTTTTTAACTGGTATCTACTGCTTTCATAGGAGCGGAATGGTACGTTGAGATGTACGACAGAGCAGTTCATTATATATAACTTGCTGTTGCTCATGCAGCAATTGGTACCTCGCCACAGCACCCACGGATCCAAAAGAACAATAAGGCTGATACGTTTGGAAAACGATGCCGTTTCAGGAGTTGTCTTGACAAAGTTGTATACAACTTCGGACTGCCTAACGGTACTCCGACAAGGGATTGTTTCTTGAGGTTCACTCCTGAAAACTCTTCCATGTTTGGATTTAGCCACAAGGCTCTGGAGGTTTGAAACAAGTGTTTTTATTCCCCTAGGTGGACAGATATCATGGGCTTACGAGCTCCAGCTGCCCAGAGCAAGCTAGTTTAAAGGCACCACTCAGTTGCCTCCACCCTTTCTCCTGTCATTAGAAGCAGTTTAGCCGGGTCACACAATGCCATGCGTGGAGCCCAGAAGCTGACTTTGTTGTCAGAGGCTATATGAGATGTGCGCCATTAGAGCATATATCGCATTGGGAGCGTATCCACAAAACATCTCCGGCCGTGCGATGCATAAAAAAATGAAACATGAACAATATCATGCATTAGACCAAAATCATCTTTACGTGATTTTGCATGAATGGGTTCTAGCGATTTAGATGTTAGTCAAGTTAATGGAAGATCATTGAATAATCGTTTTGGAACGCAGAGAATCTGTCTAAATCAATTGATGGCTTTCGCAACAGTTGTCATTAAATTGCAAGATTTGTCGTGTCATAAATTTTAGTTAAATTAAAAGGAACAGCCATATTATGAGACTATACAGGTTATTGTGTAAATTTTAGGAAGCAGAATAAGTGGGTAGATGAAAATATAGTTTTTTTTCATTACAAAAAAGTTGGTTGCATTTTATCGATATGCAATATGCATCTTTATTTCTGCGATGACAATGGTATACGAATATTAAAATAATGACCACACAATAGTTAAAAAATTTCTAATATGATGCATTCATGTTTTTATAAAAATAGTGATTGAGCTTTTATATCAGGATATCGTACTGTCTCCACCTGCTGACGTATAGTAGCCAGAAACCCATAGTAGTTTGTCGGTTCGGGGATTTGAGCATCATAAAAGTGACTTGTGATTTTTCCATTTATCAATTGTCTAACTTTTACCAGAACTAGTAGCGGTGTTGAAATCAAAATTAGGGTAATAAATACTTGAGGATTCTGTTATTTTGATCCCGCTATTCTGAAGTCCTTCAAATGAAATCTATCATAGCAAGCAATAGATTAATCTACCAATGACTTACTCATAAATAACATTCAAGAATTTATTGCGTGAAAGGTATCCCTAAAGAATGCAGTTCTTATTATATGATTATACACAGAGGCACAAATGAGAAACCACAACAACTGAATGGAACTTTACTATTTCGTGGTTCCATATGCACATTAGTTAAGTTCGAGGGTAGAATAATGTTTGAGAGTTTGAATGGGATAATGATTTTTTGGTCTTTTTTGGTCGATGTCCGCAGTGGATGTGCATCACAAGCGCATTTTGGTTGCATGCTCCTCAACGGTTTGAATGGCCAAAAATTCTGATTCGGAAGGACCGATTTCTCTGTCAGGGCTCACAGCGATAGGCAGAACTAGGTCGCAAGATGTCAGTTGCATGCTGACCTTGTTACCCTCGATCAGCAACAGATAAATATATATGTTCTTCACCAGCTTGCATGCTACCATATTCATAGTGTCGCTAAATTGAGCCACCTTCATCAAATTTTTTATGGTTGATGAGCAGTATAGTATCTAATCAAAATTTAATATAACAAACGCTTCAAACTCGGTCCGGGAATTATAGCCTACACTTTCCGTTCACTAAGTAAAGCATGAAATGTATGCAAAGTAGTACTGCGAAATTGTTTATAAATCACTCATTTATAGTTTCACGCTCTACACGAATTAACGCTAAAAACAGCTCGTATCAGAATTCATCAAAACTAATTTAGGTTACGATCCGGATCTTATTGTCCCCACTCGATGAGTACAAACAGCACAAAACCGGCCGTGGTGTGTGCGTGATGGAAATGCATGCTAATTAGTAATTTAATTTAGGTTAATGTTTTTGATTGTTTTGTTATATTTAAATTCTCACACGTCAACATATTTCAATACACTATATTTTTGTTTCATATGTCAACTTTTAGGAGGTAAGTAAATGGCATTCGGTTTTTCAAACATACTTTGGTCACTATTTATGGAGGAACAGTTGTTGTTGGCCTCCGTCGGTCGATGTCGACCATGGATGTACATCACATCGCATGAATGTCATGTTTTGCACCTTTTTGAATGAATAAACAGTCCGATTCGGGAGGAAAAATCTCTCCCGCAGCGCTTGCAACGGTAGTCAGAACTCTGTTGTATTGCATCATTCGCACGCCGGCGGCGTGATCTGCGTTCAGCAGCCAGGAGCTGTATTTGCTCCTCCCCGGCTTTCAGTCGACGCTTTACACAATACCTCCAAAGTGAGCGGTCAAGAGCAAGTTCTTCCCAGCTTGCGGGGTCAATGTCAAAGGCTTTCATATCTCTTTTGCAAACATCTTTTACCGCAAGTGCGGTCTACCCAATGGTCGACTTCCTAATTGCAACTCACCGTAGAGTAGATCTTTCGGAATACGACCATTTTCCATTCTATAGACATGACCAAGCCACGGCAGGCGGCGCTGACGTAATAGGGTGAACATGCTCTGTAGACCAGCTTTTGAAAGCACTTCAGCGTTAGTCACTCTGTCCATCCACGATATGTTCAAGATACGACGGTTGCTTCTTAGATGGAAAGCATTCAGCTTCCGTTCGTGTCTTGCGTGGGTGGCCCAGGTTTCAATGCCGTGTAGTATAGCATTTAGTACGCACGCGCTGTATACCATCATCTTTGTCTTTACAGTCAGCTTGCGGTTACTCCAAACACGAGAGTTCAATCGGGACAAAATGACAGCTGCTCTGCCAATCCGCTTATCAATCTCCGTGTCTAGCGAGAGGTTATCCGCAATGGTTGAACCAAGATATGTGGAATGATGTACTGATTCGAGCTGACAGTTTCCAACACTGAGGAGAAACAGGGCATTGCGAATTAAACACTGCGATTGAATGCGATTGATGAAAAATGCAATAAAATCAAATTCTAACTTTAATTCGCAACTCATTTTAAAGTAACTGCTTGCATTCTCTGTAGTGAATCTCTAATAGAATACTGATGACACATTCGATACTCAGCTGGTCGCACTTTGCTAGCAAGCTACGACCAAATCTCAAATGACTGACGTTTGTAATACATATTTAGCTATCGTGATCCTCATTTCGTTTAGCATTGACAGCAGGTGTACCACATAAGAATATGATGATTTCATGACCCATTAAATTTTACATGAGCGTATTCTATGGGAAACTTCTCACAGCGATAAGCACTACTTGATCGTTAATTGTTGAACACAAACGGTTATTATTGCTTTCTGTTTTGCAGGCAAATGTGCAATACACACACCATCAGATTATAATTATTGATAACTGACATGCTCTAATTGTGAGCTGTACATAGCGACTTCTTTTATCCTAGTGGGATACATGTCGATAAATATCATGTTTTTCTACGATTAATTTTGTAAAGTATTTACTGCAAAATGAATGATGTTCTTCCAGATAAAATTCGTCACATAGTAAATATCATCTGAACTACGTCCGTTTTCATTCCACAAACGATGTACTAAACGCTGTAGCAGTAATGTGACCTACTTCACAAAAAGTTAAATATTCGGTATTCTGTTTATTCAAGATACATTCGCGTTCCGACCGCAGCTCCTAAAATAGAAGGATCTTTGGGTATTACGTGGATGATCTATATTTCACTGTTTTACACTAAGGCATTGAGCATGCAGGCGCTGATTACAATCGCTATTTTCTTCGACGTCAGATAGCTCCTTTCTTGACTCGGTGGTTCAATATGGACAAATTGAAAGCAGCTTCGTCAGCGTAACTTATCGACTTCAGTTGATTGGATTTGTAGCGGTTGATCCAACGGAGATTTCACCACTAACAAAGTACGTCTCTGGTTATTGAACGCAATAAACCGGAACACAATTCGCAACGAATAACAGCATTCAAATCCCAGGCAGTCACACGCGATATACTTGTCCCAAAGCAGAACACGAGCGCGGCGTCAATCGTATATTCGAATGTGTACATATTTACATGTATCATTGAAACAAAACAATAATGAAATATGCAGGGTTATTGTAATAAAATATACAATAATGAAAACACCATAGATTGCTATTAGCAAAATGCATAAAAGTTTAGCTGAAAGCTTAGTCATATATATTATAGGCGATTTAACATATTAGCAAGCATAATAACAAAATATGGATATATAATCTCGCAGTTTTAAGAACATTTTCAAATGATTCCCAACAATATTCTTTTAAATATGTTACAGCACTCTCGTGGAGTAAGCTTTGAAATATTCACTTCATCTCGCTTCAGTAAACCGTTTATTTCGGTGCATATTTTTAGTTAATGAAATGCCCTGTCACCTTAAAATTGCTATGAGGGACGAAGCCATATTTTTTCGTTTTCAGGATTATATCTACAAGAAACTGATCGATCGTATTGTCGTTTGCTTCGTTGTTATGCTAGAAAAATTATATACGAAGTTTGATGTCGCATCGAAAACCCCATTCGCCTTGTTACTCCTTTCTAATCAGGGCAATAGTTATCAATTTCTGTGTGGTTGACCTTGAAAGTGCGGAATTGTCCCTTATTCAGTTCAGTTCAGTTCAGTTTGCACAGGACTGTATGTGGCTAACGAGCCAATCGAGCGTCCAGATTTATTTCGGTGGTATGCCACAGGAGAGCGTCCACCACTTCAAACAATATTGTCACAAATATCTTCTGGTATGAGTGTAATCTGGAATGCAACAGAAAAACTCCCCTCACCAATAGGTGAGGAGAAGCATTAGTGCGTTCCAAAGATAATCGTTTTTCTACGTCGGCGTGATGAATTTAAACAATGGATTAATTTTATATTCCAGGACTTCATGTTATTCTCATGGCATTACAAAATGAAAGCCTGTATTTGTTACACAATTGAAAAAAACAGTTCGCCGAGTTTATATTTGGTGTAAATAAGCAAATAGCGGATAGTAATGTTTTTCTTTGATTATGGGTGCTGAAAACCACAAACGTCTACCAGTAATTCTTCAGTCATTAATCTTATAATTATTGATAACTGACATGCTCTAATTGTGAGCTGTACAAAGCGACTTATTTTATCCTAGTGGGATACATGTCGAGAAATATCATGTTTTTACAAACAATTTTGTAAAGTATTTACTGCAAAATAAATGATGTTCTTCCAGATAAAAATCGTCACATAGTAAATATCATCTGAACTACGTCCGTTTTTCATTCCACAAACGATGTACTAAACGCTGTAGCAGTAATGTGACCTACATTACAAAAAGTTAAACATTCGGTATTCTGTTTATTCAAGATACATTCGCGTTCCGACCGCAGCTCCTAAAATAGAAGGATCTCTGGGTATTACGTAGATGATCTAGATTTCACTGTTTTACACTAAGGCATTGAGCATGCAGGCGCTGATTACAATCGCTATTTTCTTCGACGTCAGATAGCTCCTTTCTTGACTCCGTGGTTCAATATGGACAAATTGAAAGCAGCTTCGTCAGCGTAACTTATCGATTTCAGTAGATTGGATTTGTAGCGGTTGATCCAACGGAGATTTCACCACTAACAAAGTACGTCTCTGGTTATTGAACGCAATAAACCGAAACACAATTCGCAACGAATAACAGCATACAAATCCCAGGCAATCACACGCGATATACTTGTCCCAAAGCAGAACACGAGCGCGGCGTGAATCGTATATTCAAATGTGTACATATTTACATGTATCATTAAAACAATACAATAATGAAATATACAGGGTTATTGTAATAAAATATACAATAATGAAAACAACATAGATCGCTATAAGCAAAATGTATAAAAGTTTAGCTGAAAGCTTAGTCATATATATTATAGGCGATTTAACATATCAGCAAGCATAATAACAAAATATGGATGTATAATCTCGCAGTTTTAAGAACATTTTCAAATGATTCCCAACAGTATTCTTTTAAATATGCTACAACACTCTTGAGGAGTAAGCTTTGAAATATTCTCTTTATCTCGCTTCAATTCCACCGCAGATTGTATCCATATTTTAGAGTTTTCAATTATTACATAACAATAATTGGGTAAAAGTAAACCGTTTATTTTGGGGCATATTTTTAGTTATTGAAATACCCAGCCACCTCGGTATTGCTTTGGGTGACAAAACAATATTTTTTTTCGTTTTTTAAGATTATATCTGATAAAAACGGATTAGTAGTACTGTCGTTCATCTCTCTACTATGCTGGATAAAATGTAGACGAAGTTTGATGTCGCATCGAAAATGCCGTTCGCCGTGTTATTTCTTCTAATCAGAGTAGAAAGCCGTATGCCAAGCAAACCACCAACCATTTATTTCTCAAGACCAAGAGTTACTATTTTCTGTCTGGTTGACCTTGAAAGTGCGAAATTTGGCCGTATGATAATCGTTTGTCTACGTTTGGCGGATGAAGCTAATTAAGCTATCTACCAGGACTTCATGTTGTTCTCATGGCATTACAAAATGAAAGGCTGTATTTGTTACACAGTTGATGAAAACAGTTCGCCCAGTTTATATTTGGTCTAAATAAGCAAATAGCGGAAAGTAATGTTTTTCTTTTATTATGGGGGCTGAGGACCACATCTGTATACCAGTAATTCTTGAATATTGAATCTTAAACAGCTCGTTGCTTGAAAATTAATATGACCTACCGTGAATATACCAATGATACTCGAATAATATAATATTTTGCCACGCATTACACATGCTTCTCGACTTTCAGCTAATCCGAAAGACCAAAAAGGTATTTGCTACTTTTATTATTTTGTATGGGCTATATTTGATTGACATGTATTCTCTAACATTTTCAACATAAACTATGAATGAATGATAAACAGCTTTATTCGACTTTGCGAATTGTCAGCGAATAGAAATGACTGTAATTCTTATTTCAACGCATTTCCGTTACACAACTCACAATCAGTTTCGTGCTGTTTGCACTCATCAGGTCGTGGCACTACCATCGGATTCAACATGTTTTGAATAGATCTCAGTTAGTAGACTTTATGTATAGTGAATTGCTTTTCTCGCCAGCAAATTGTGATTAATTATCCTTTTGTATCAAAGAGAACTGGCAGAGATTGTAGTTTTTCTAGCTTTATGATTATCACTTATCGCAATAGTAACACGCGTTTTAAAGATTGCAATCTCATATAATATTTATTATTAAAATCAGACTTCAAATCTAAAACTCAAACTGAAATAGACTGAACAGTGATGGATAGGGTTTAAAATAGCATTGAATCTTATTATCAGTTTCACTACAAACTATTGGAAGAAACTAATTCCATAGACTGCGTGATAAAACTGAACGCATACGAATATAAAAGCACAGACTATAACACCAATTGACAAGAAATTGCTTTCTCATTCGGAAATGGTATAATTTTAAATGTTCTTCGGTAAAAACGTCGTTGAATTGGATCCAATTTTAAAATTTATGATGAAGCTTGAATTACAACCGTACATCTAGTGTGTATTCCCAGACAACTCAGAATGCGTCATCAAGTTTAAAGATTTATTCAGTATAATGATTGTTTACCATCGATTTACCATACCTTGTATCGCAATGCGAGATATTTGAATAGTCTCTAATAGTTCATTTTGTTGATTACTTAACGAGAACCTAAGCTCAAGTGTGAGCTACGCCACCTGTGTTTGGCAGGGTAATATGATATTTACTTACTGGTTACGACGTATATGAAATCAATAGCTGAAATATTTACTCCAATATATCAACTGTTGCCAAACTCGTATCCGTTCATCTACATCACAAATTTTCATCCTTTTTCACGGTAGATGTTTTAATATGCAATCTTCGATGTATGCCTACTGACACTATTGTAACCGCTATTAGTGTCAGGACAATTACCCAAAACGTAGGAAATCAAAGCAATTTAGTTTGCGTTCAATGGCAAATGTGGCATGAAAATCTGCTGTCGTTAACGAAAATAAATTCCTCTTTTAAACGTGTACTTTTGATTCAGATAGAGAAGCAAGATAATCCATACGTTAATGTTATGGGGCCAAAGAGTGGAGGCGGTTGTTAATACTAATTATGTCATCGTTGCGCATACGGCAGTTGTTTTATCACGACCGTATACATAGGTGCTCAAACAGTCATGTTCCCTATACTGACAATCACACTTGACCTGACGAAGCTTCTGTGTCAAAAGTGAAATGATAACCAAACCTTGTTAACCCAGTGCATATAAATTTCTTTGCTTTATGAGTACACGATCGGTTCCAAACATATTATTATCAAGATTGACTGATAAAATTTAATCTCAACTTCAGATTTAGAACAAGAGAAAAAAGGTTAGTAAAAGTGTTTTATACTTTCATCTATATGGCTGAACGTGTTAATATTATTTGCGTGAAACTATAAATCAGCTGAACTCTATACAATCGATGTTTATGAATAAACTCCAGTTAAAACGTTGAAGCACTTTTCGGAATAGTAGATATTTATTATCTCCATTGAAATTTTGAATATAAATTATGTGTATTCACTTCTGGGATTAATGAAAACTCAATGAGAAAAAAATTATAAAATTTTTTTTACATTTATTTCGCGTTGAATTACTTAATATTGCATCGCTTACTTACGTTTTACTTTTGTGCGCTGGATTCACGGGTTTATTTGCCGGTCTCATCCATGTTAGGAATCATGCTATCCCACGCTCGACGATTGAAAGCGAGATCGTTGCAGCTCTAAATCCAGTCTCGTTCACATCTGCCAACGCTATAGACGGTGACAAGTCCCAGGACGTTTACATTATTTTCCACAGCCGACAGTCAGGTCTCCATTTGACCGTCTTGTGGCCACCGTCACTGACCAACGTGTATGTCGTCCAGGTCAAGTTTCGTGAGGTCTTAGTCTGTCTTGTGAAAAGTGTGACCAAATTATCCTAGTTTTCGCCGATGAATGTGGCGCAGCATTGCATACTAGGTCCGTTTATCGGATGCCCAAGATTACCTGATGAACCGGTGGTCGAACACTTCTTTTAAGCTAAATGCTTTTAATACCATTACATCTTTGAATCACTTCAAACTTTGAATCACTTGTGAAGATCTACATCATTTGACTTCAGCGAGCGCCACGTCATTTGTTTGAGAAGCATTAACATAGTGCCAACTACATGAGAGAAACTTTCGTTGAAAACGACATGAGCTCTACTTGGATGGGCTCTTGAAAATCACAGTACAAAAAATGCCAAAAACTCGAAGAACGTTAAAATGGCACCACCACTACTCATGACTCCAACCGGCTTAGCTAATACATCTGAGGATTGGCGAAATATTATTAGATAGTAATCTGAAAGAATTTCGGCAAATGGTCGCACCAACCGTACCCAATAGTGTCATACAAGCGCAACTTGTTTACCATTCTTCCAGTGTATCAAGCGCATCCAAATCCTGATCCTACTATCCCTACGTGATGAGTGCGAACAGCACGCAACCCGTCGTGGAATGTATGCGTCTGGGCGATGGAAATGCATGCAAATGTGCTTTTTACGGTAACAGCTGAAGCATTTTCGTTATTCACACGATAAAATACTTCCAAAATTTAGAAAATAAAATTAGAAAAACAATAGTGAAAAGCGGTTTACACAGAATAGGTAACATATACCTCAAACTTCTTGCATTGACTGTCCCCCGAATCAGCAATACCGATGTCCAGTTCAAGATTAAGTGTCACACACAAAATCTGGAAATCTGCCCCGGGTAATCCCATCTTCATACGTGGTGTGTAGAAAAATAAATTAGATTATTTTCCGAGAGCTATAGAACCAGCGTTATCTAATGGTGTGCGAAATCAATTCAAACCCAACAACCTAATAACTGAAGGGCAACTTAAATTTTGAAAATAAACAATCTTGTGTGTTAAACTCCCTCTTAGACAAGTGAGTCTGGCATAAGTTTTTTCGATTCTCTTCGACTATGGAGTAAACGATAAACTCCATGAATGGATTGAAGAATGGTTAATATCGCATCATTCTATGTTGAGTTACTCAGTCTGTAAACGAATCCACGGTGCATTGAATGTTTCGACGGCATTTGATGTAAGATCATTTGCAAGGTTGCAAGATGGAGTCGTTTGAAGCAGTCAATAGCGACCCATTACACAACAGTTAGCGAATCTACTGCATTAAATTTCTGTCCAGACTGTTGTTGGTGGTTTATTTAATGAAACTATATTCGCTCAACATTTCAATGCAGAATAATATCTTTTTCAATCGTAAGAGCATTTTTCCTACATAATTACAGCTTATAAGATTGAGGATGCAAGTATGTTTATCTGTTTCATATAAAAAGTGATTTCTGTTTGAAATAACATTAGTGTGGTTTTTAATGATGACATGTGTTAATTTATTCATTCATAGATTATATGCAGGCAAAAAGCTATGCTTTACAAGACCCACAAAAATGTACATCGGGTCGGATGGTAAAAAATATCAAAATATTGTTAGATTATTGTCAAACATAAAAAACATACTTTTCCATGTGGATATCTAGTGATTTTTTGAAAACTTCAACAGTTCCAGATTGTACCACATGAGTAGGTAAACTGTTCCACAGTTGCACATTGCGAACGGAAAATGCATATTTGCGGCAGTTCAACCTGCTATGCTGTTGGTAAAGTTTTAATTGGTGACCTCGCAGATGTGTGTTATGGGAAAGATGAAACAAATGACCGCAAGGATGATTTGTTTGATTAAGCACTGTCCAAATGAATATAAGTGCTCCTCGTTTCCGTCTGTATTCAGCCGAATGCAAATTCAATAATTTAAGTCGCGTTTCGTATGAATAATTTGATAGTCCCAGGACGAGTTTTGTCGCTCTGCGCTGTGGAGTTTCTTAGAACAGAATATCTTTTGTTCCCATTACATTTGCACGTTTGTAATGCGTACATAAGTGCAGTCACGTAGCACGCCTAAACGGGAGATAATGTAAACGTCGATAGATTTTAGATAATTTAATACATCATTGTTACAAATCCCCATCCAAGAAATCTGGTCAGAAGAGACTTCTGATTGGGAATTGACAGTCGAATGTTTTAGAATTTGCACGGTCATTCGTCGCTGGAACATGTTATCTCAGCAACGAGTCACTCCGAGGTCATCTGAGCACTAGATTTGCATGAACCGATTTCCATGGTGAACGGAGTACGGTCAATAAAGTAACAACCAAGAAAAAGTCGAGTCATATCCCACATGGGGTTAACGTTCTGGCTGAGGCGGTTCACATTGAGTAAACGCGCGGTCTGGAGGAGCGGCCAACTGGCATGAACTCAGTACGAACTCAGTGAGGGGAAAAGTACGCGCATCCTCTTGCTTGACAATGAAGAAACATATGCCCCGAAAACACAGTCCCTACTGCGAATTTCACGCATCCATAGGATTTATCGCAAACGGCCGCGCATAGAGAAAAACGAATTGGCGTACCTCGTCTGAATTGTTTCCATGTTTTGCGGTGAGTGTTCGTGGTTGATTGTTCGGGCTACCACTTGGGTGGGGGACAAGCGTAGGGGTGCTTCGATGATGGCATGTGCCACCATTACTTAAGTATGATAGCAGCATGTGTTCCTGAGGAGGGAAAAATTAAACTCTCTGTTACATGGATTTGAGACCACGACCGAGTTATAACGACGACGTACTAAGAGATGCACGAGAACACACCAAGCAATAATAACGTGCTAAATACACACTATATAATCGACGACGTGTGTTTCTTTTTGACGATCTTGATTGTCTTTAATTTGATGTTATACCAAGTTTGTCACGGCCGGTGCGGCTTTGGGGATAAGCTCCCAATTCCGAAAATGATCCAATGACCTGCGTCTCATATAGCCTCTGACAACCAAGTCCAGCTCCTGGCCTGCACGCGTGGTCCTGTGTGACCCGGCGGAACTGCTTCTACTGACAGGAGAAAGGGCGAAGGCGGCTGACTGGCGCCTCAAAACCAGCATGCTTCGGGCAGGTGGAGCTCGTTAGTCCATGAAGGCGGCCCACCTAGGGGAAGGAAAACCCTTATCTCAAACCTCCACTGCCTTGTGGCTACATCCATTCATGGAAAAGGCTTCAGGAGTCAACCTCGAGGAAAAATCCGGAGCCGGAGTCCCGTTAGGCAGTCCGAAGTTTATTCAACTTCGTCCTGCCAGCTCCTGCGACGGCATCGTTGTCCAAACGTATCAGCCTAGCTGTTCCTTTGGTTCCAGTGGTGCCGTGGAGAGGGAGCACTTGCTGCATGGGCAACAGCTAGTTCTCCATATTGAACTGCCCTGGCGTACATCACAACGCACCAATGGAGAGGACACTCCATTCCGCTTCTACGGAAAATAACACGGGAAGCAGCAGATACCGGTTAAAAGCTATGGCTCGACTGGCGTAGAGCTAAGCGCCTGGGGCTGCTTTCGACGGTGGGAGAGACTTCCAGGTCTCATTGGACGGCTACCGCCCGCCTCAAGCTGGGCAGCCCCCAGTCAACAAGGTGCCGTCTCGCCACGGTCTGCTATCCTCATTGGGTGCATGGGGATTAGGAATCAACCGACAAGCAGACTGTATTTTTCCGCACCGGCGAATCGAAATACCAAACAACAAATGTCAGTTCTGAAACTTGGAACCTGGAACGTCCGGTCCATGCTTCCAGGATTTCATGACGACGTCTCGAATATCAGAGGCGTTAGAAAGTCCGCCGTGATTAACAACGAGCTAAAAAGGCTGAATGTCGACGTGGCTGCCCTACAAGAGACGCGCTTACCAGACACTGGTAAGGTAACAGAAAGTGATTACACATTCTTTTGGAAAGGAAGAGGTTCCGATGAGCCTCGACTGCATGGAGTTGGGTTTGCCGTGCGAAACGACATATTAAAAGCAACAGAACCGAGCAGCAGCGGGAGCGAACGGATTTGGACTCTAAATCTGAGGTGCATTACTGGTACCATTACGTTGGTCAACGTTTATGCACCGACGCTCTCTGCGACGCCTGCTGAAAAAGACGCTTTTTATCATAACCTCACAGCCGTCCTGAAAAACGTGCCACAGAAAAACTGTGTAGTGGTATTGGGTGATTTCAATGCCAGAGTTGGTGCAGATTACGAGTCTTGGCAAAACTGTCTCGGAAGGTTCGGTATAGGTAAAACCAATGAAAATTGGCAACGCCTTTTAGAATTGTGCACACAGTTCAATCTTTGTGTTAGTAACACTTTTTTTCAAACAAAACCACAGCATAAAGTCTTTTGGAAAAATCCTCGCTCTAAGCATTGGCATCAGCTTGATCTTATTCTTGTTAAGCGAACAAATATAGGAAGCGTGCTCCTCACCAGATCATATCAAAACGCAGACTGCGACACTGATCATTCACTGGTCTGTGCAAAACTGAAGCTTCCCCACATGAGATTTCACTGCACCAAATTGTCTGCTAAGCCTAGGATAGACGTTACTCGCATGTGCGAACCTAATCTAACTGCGAAATTCGCAAAATCCTTCACAGACGAATTCAACAAGACAACCCCACTTGAATCTGATTCAGAAAACTGGGAATTGATAAAAAGCAGCATATGCCGAGTCGCACTTTCCACGTTCGGTCCGAAGAAAGCTCGATCGAGCGACTGGTTCGAAGCAAACGCTTCTGAGATGACTGCTGTGCTGGATGAGAAACGCTCAGCGTTCTTGAGGTTCAAAGGTATGCCAACAGATGAAAACTTACGTCTTCTAAAAGCAGCTAGAAATAAGGTCCAACAGACTGCAAGGCGATGTGCAAACGACTATTGGACTGAAGTTAGCCTCAATATCCAAAAAGCTGCGGATACCGGAAATTTTCACGGTATGTATGATGGGATCAAGAGAGCCATTGGCCCAAACAAACTTAAAACGGCTCCCATTAAGTCTTTATCTGGTAAGCCGATTGTCGACAAAACTCAACAGATGGAAAGATGGGTAGAGCACTTCTCCTCTCTCTACTCTAGGGACAGTACGGTTCTACCGCATGCACTTGAAAATGTCGAACGGTTGCCGACCATTGAACATCTAGATACCCCTCCTACTCTTGATGAGCTCAATAAGGCAATCGACCGCTTAGCGAATGGGAAGGCCCCTGGTGACGACGGAATTCCACCTGAGCTCATCAAATGCGGTAGAGCAGCATTATTACAGCCTCTTCACCATTTGCTTCTTCAGTGCTGGCAGGAGGGGGGTGTCCCACAAGAGATGCGAGACACAAAGATCATCACGCTATTTAAGAATAAGGGTGATAGAGGCGACTGCAACAATTACAGAGGAATCTCCCTTCTGAATGTTGTAGGCAAATTGTTTGCTAAAGTCTTACAGATCCGGCTGCAAGTTTTAGCTGATAGAATTTACTCCGAATCTCAATGTGGCTTTCGCAAGGGAAGATCGACCGTTGACATGATCTTCTCCCTGAGACAACTTCAAGAAAAGTGTCGGGAACAGCGTATGCCATTATACGCTGTTTTTATTGATTTAACTAAGGCATTCGACTACGTCAGCAGGGAGGGTCTTTTCAAAATGCTTGATCTGATAGGCTGCCCTCCAAGGCTGCTTAGACTCGTCATTTCGTTCCACTCAGGCATGAAAGGCTCAGTCCATTTTAATGGTTGCAGTTCAGAAGCATTTGAAATTCGCCGAGGCGTCAAACAAGGGTGTGTTCTTGCTCCCACGCTGTTCGGCATTTTCTTTGCTCTGCTTCTGAAGCACGCTTTTAGGACGAGAACAGAAGGCATTTACATACGCAAACAATCAATTCATGCATATATGAATTAAGTTGTCAAGCCTTTCAACGATGCCTACATCGTTATTGTAGTACCGGATTGAGGTGTTTTGCATTAGTTTTAAGTGTTCAGTTCGGGTACAGCCTGCACGTTCCTGTATCCCAGTGGTGATGCTAATCGGGTAATGAAGCCTGATGTGTCCCAAAATCTCCTTTGCCCAACTTTTTTCAGGAATCTTTTCACTTTCGGTGTGGGCTTTTTTAAATCAGAGGCAACGTGGGCGGCGAGGTTATTGACAACGTTTCACCACAAGTTATATCGCTACCCCTGATTAATACATCCTTCAAATGAAGGTAGCATGAGATCTCAGTACAATGTCGTACTTGATGTTTCCCATAACGAATGTCTAGATTCAATTATCAAATTCATGTTTAGAATAACTCACGGCTATAGAATGAAAACTTGCACGAATCGGAAAGCGTCAATTCCCTCGCCTGCTAAACCTACGCTGACAAATACGAAGGTAGAACCACTGTACATGATGTCCAGACATTTTCCGACAAATTACTTATTCAGATTTTTACATTTTTGACATTGAATCGATCGTTTTGATTAAGTAAGCAGAAACCGGTAATTAGTAATACCGTGAGGGCACTTGCCAACAGCTGGCGCCAACCATGTTGTATTTTCCTACCAATAAATTCACCTCAAATTTATTATTCGTTGCCAGCAATACAAAAGGAAATTGAAGGTGAGTTTTTTTCGTTTGGAGAATGAACAATTTCAATGACGTAAAATTATATTGGTTAATTTTGAGAATGCAGCCGAAACATTATCCTATATATACAATTCGTGTGACCATCTTCTTAAGATATGGCGAAATCCTTTCCCAAAAAGATCATTCTCTCCTCCATATCGATTCAATTTATTTCAAGAAATCTTAACACATCAAAAGAAAGAAACATTGCTTGTACACAGTTAATATGTATACGCATCTTAATAAATACTTAATCAGAGTTATACGAGAGATTTTATCGGAAATCCACAACAGCATAAAATAAATAGTTTTAGGTTTACAGTTTGTTGTTCCGCTACAATAAATTACGCGAATTTGTGGGTATATTTTCTTTCTTGAATAATCCTGATCTTCGGTGAACTTTACTTGTGAAACTTGACAAAAAAGGTAATTTCAATAAAATATTTTTCATGAAAATAATGAAACATGCATAAAGACAGAAACCCAGTATGTTATTCTCCATGGGCGTCTCATTTATCATACAAGTAAATATTCGCCCCCTTCTTGTAGTTTCATACAAATATCGATCCGTCAAAATATGAAGAAATTTATTAAATAATAAATTTGAAAACTTTTCGAAATATAAAGTATGAAACTTTAGGAATGAGATCTGGTTAAAAAATGAAGACTATCTTGAACAAATGCCTCAGTTGCATCCATTTCCATTACACTATCTTATCGAATGGCGAATCTAAATCAGAACATACATAGTATCCTCAACAAAACATTTGTAATCGATAGTATAATACTTAGATATCATGAGGTGTCACACAGGAACATGGGAAATCATTGGAATAATCTACAGAGTGCAGAGCAAAGAAGCTTGTTGACGGAACATTTTTCCAGTGCAATATCCAACTAATTGCATTTCGAAAACTTTTGAGTGTGTTATATGTATGAATAACGAAAAACATAATTTTTCCTTCTTTAGAAGTGGAAAAACAAATCAAGGTACGTCGCCATTGTATTTTTCTGTTAACAGAAACTGTTGGTCATAATTTACATTGTACACCAAGTCACACATTGTATCAAATTATACAATCACGAAATAATTACATTAATCCTCGATGAAACTATCTTAAAACAGCCAGGATTTAGGAATTGAAAATAAATTTCGCGCGTTTCCGTTTGAATGATGCTGTGGTGAGTGTAAACACTCAAAACAAAATCAACATATATAAATGGAAGTTGCTGATGTTTGATGCGAGCAAAATCTGCATTGCTCGCTAGTCGATACTCATTCTTACAATATTCATATGCCAAATAAGTGCTACAAATTTGATGCTGTGAATAATATAATTAAGCCAAATTCACGTAATATCTAACTGCTTCGGAAATAACCACATCAAGGCTATATGGTATTAAAGTATGGTTTGTATTACAGTTTGCCTTGGCGTTAAGGAAAACATTCTTAATTTTCGGCGTTAGGGGAATTCCGGATACTTATATTTCTCCTTTGGAACCGCAGTGAATTGAGAAATATACTTTCTGGTTTATAGGCTTTGTAGAATTAGTTTTTTGGGCTATATATTAGTTTAAGTAAACATCAACAGTAGGCTGATGTTTGAATAGCAGCCATAAAAAGGATATTTTATCAATATGATTTGAATGGTTGACTCCATAGATGCTTCAAATGTTGACGCCTGAGTATTTCGTTCGTGTATACGTTTGGCTTTGATGTATCGCGGGATTAGTTGCTTCAAATTCAACACCGTTTCCATACTATGAGTTATTCCAACTGTGTTGTTACGCATGCGTTTGAGTCGTGTGAGGAAATTATTCAGAATGAATATTTGAGTGGGTGACTCTTAGTCTTTAGATACCCATCTAACGTAGAATGATGAATTGAATTGTATTGAATTGAATAACCAACCCAAGAATGGAAGTGAAAACAAACGACGCTCACTCGTTCCACAGAATGTAATAATTAATGTAGGTTTTACAAACAGAACTTGAATAACAGTATTATTGATTATTGTTGAATGAATGATGATGAATGATTGAATATTATTGATCGTTATTCGAACAGTCACCACGCGAAGTCAGGTTGCTCAAGATCGAATTGATGACATTGTGAATAAATATTTTAAATCGCTGATCGAAAGTCGAGTTTTATAACATTTATTTAGGCTTGGTTGTTGAGTTACTACCTGACAAACAAAAAAATATCCTCGATTTTTAACAATCAACACTGGTAACAAATCGGCATCTGAGAAGGTTGAGAAATATATGACATTAATCTCCTGTATGTTATGCGTCCGTTATGATTGCAAAACGTCAGATGAGGCGTCGAAAATTGACCTATGCTATCGATTTTCGATAATTCAATACGAGTATACTGATTAATTCAACGAATTAAGGTTGTACCTGAGAATATTTAATCAATTATCGAAGCATTTCCAATCATGGTTTCCAAACTGTTGTTAGGAAACGTTTAGTCAGATGGTCTCTTCCCTTTGACTCGAAGGACTGTTGTTAGAGTAATACTCTTAGCAAATTACCTTGCACTCAATGACTAAGCAACTCGATGATAACTGCGTATGAATTTGATTGATTTGTTTTACGTTATGTCGCTAATAGAGAAATCAATTAATGATCGCGCCCTCGAATTATCAATCAGCAACTAACAGATCAATTAATCAATTAATCAATAATCAATATATCTATCTATCCATCCATCTCACTACTTATCAATTTATCTATCTACCTATTCATCTATCCATCTATATATATATATATATATATATATATCATCATAATCAACTTTTCTTTCTATTCCAATTAATGAAAGTTTTTCTCATTCCAACAGTTTATCACCTATTGTTCACTGATTATTTCTTTATCATCAACACATTTACTCATAATTCATGTTCTTCTTCATTTTTTATCGCTGCATCTTTGTTTGCGATCATTATGCATTTTGATATCAAATATATTTATTTTCACTTTCACAGGAAATACGCGAATATCTCAAAAGCAGTCAGATTTCAACAGCTTAATACTGATCACAATAACTTTGAGTTACTTCCGTGACATTTCCTTTATTTTACACGGATTTTTGTCGGCTTTGTCTACGCTCATTTGTTTCAATAATACGAACTTGCTTCCGCTTTTTCAATGTTCTGCAGTCATTGTTATAACTTTATAATGATCGAAAACGTTTTTAAGTCTAGTTGTTAATAGCTATGGCTACTAGAATCAGTTAAATAATTATAAACAACATAGCTTTCCACGACAAGTTATAATATGTCACGATGCATAGCGTTGGTTTATTATGAGCAGGAAACACCTTCTAAGAAACAATATATTATCAAGGAAATGTTTGAACTGTGAGACTTCTTATTAATTTGATTGATACAAGCGGACTGTTCGTTAAGACCAACATACACACACAATTGATAATTAATGAAACACGTGTGGTTAAACAAAATTTTATAATCTAGAGATCTTACATTACACGCCTAAACGATTACAATACATGCGAATACTGATGGTAATATCCACCCTGGATGAATGCAGAAAGCACAAATTCAGCAATAGAACTGATGAAGATGGACCGCGAATAGTCATAACTACAAATGATTGTATGAAAAAAAGAATGTCACAACTACTTCAGGCATTACACGTCTCACCAAATTTTCCACTTGGTCATCAATGCTACATTTATTTGACAGAATTATTTTTATAAAATCTAACTCAAAACCACATGAGAAAAAACAGTAAGTAACTTCAGGCGCTTATGGTTGGACAAAGTAATGTGTTGCTCACACACCCCGCTCTTACACACCACTGCCGATTTTTGACTGTTTGCCGTCATCAAATGGAGACAGTAGGATCAGTTTCGGTGACCATAATACCACTGTTCCAAGGCACACGGCACTCCATCCTACTGTCTCCACCTGATGGATTCAAACAGCCATAAGCCGATATTTTTGTGTAAGTGCGTGGGGTTATTAGAAACACATTACTTTAGTAAGTGACTTCATTTAGTTGCGAGTCACGTCCAAAAATTAACATTATCATCTTTGCGTATTAGTAGGTTTTATAGGGAATTCATTTACACGCTATAGACTTCTAACCATTACCGTTTCTGCTGCTTGCAATATAAAGAAAATATCTACCTGAACATATACAACTCACTTATCATACTACTTACGTAAGCCTTCTAAAAAACATACGTCGCGTTGAAGAAAACTGACAACTGTCTACCTTTTACCGATCTAATTGAACTGACGTCAATAAGTGCAGTGTTTTCATCGATACCAAGCAACAGCAAATGTCGCAACACATCTCCAGATAAAAATAAAACTGCAACACCAAAACTCGTATCTCAACGTGTGGTAATCCATTCCTAAATCTTTCCTAAAATAAGTTCCTAATTTATTGATCTCTTGTTGTCGGCCTCCGTTGATCGATGTCGACCATGGATGTATATCACAATCGCATGAATTTTCATGTTCTACAGCTTTATGAATGACTAAGCATTCCGATTCGGGAGAAACAAGCTCTCCCTGCAGCGTTAGAAACGATAGTCAGAAATCGGTTGTATTGCATCAGTTGCACGCCGGCAGCATGAACTACGTTTCGCGGCCAAGAGATGTATCTGCTCCTCACCAGCTTGCAGACGACGCTTCACACAATGCCTCCAATGTAAGCCCTCAAGAGCAAGTTCTTCCCAACTCGCGAATTCAATGACAAGAGCTTTCATATCTATTTTGCAAACATTTTGCAATCAAGAATCAAGAATCAAGATTTTATGGTGATAAAAAGCTAATGCTTTACACGAAACATTGGATGACAACCATTTCAAAATGAAAAATTTAATCAAAATCACATTGGTAATATTTTTCTGGGTTCATGTTGCTTTAACACACCGGGCCAAATTCAGGGTTTTGTTTGACGTATGCATCCAATTTCGATTTGAAAACATCAATTGTCGTTGCATTCACAATATCTTGCGGTAGCGCATTCCATAGAAAGCAGATACGCACAGAGAAGAAATAGCGACGACAATCAAGTCTTGAGTGCGGTATTTCGAGGCAACACGAGTGACTGCGTGTATTTCGAGGGGAGTTTACTTTTATTAGTTCGCTAAGCGGATGGTTTTCGATCCGCAGTATCTTGTAAGCCAGAATCAGTTCGATCCTCATTCGTCTTCGTGTAAAATCACGCAAACCAAGGATGGCCATTCGCTCTTGATACGGGACCCGCTGCATCCCTTCAACTAACTTTGTAGCTTTGTGGTATATTCGATCCAGGATCTCGATGTCTTTACGCAACCACGGTGCCCAGGCTGGGATCAAATAATCCATCGTTGGATGGATGTAAGTATTTAAAATTCGAGGAATTGTTTTGGGTGAGAACCGTCCGAAAATTCTTCTCAGAATTCCTAATATACCACATGCCCGATTAAACACTTTTCTACAATGCATACTCGGTTTCAGGTTATTAGTTATCCAAATTCCGAGGTCCTTTTCAGCGGTGGTCCAATTTAGGATATCGTGGCCTAGATGGTATGTATATTCGTAGTTACGGCCAAGCTGTAACATATGACATTTACGTAGGCTGAAAGGCATTTGATTCTCTAGAGACCAGCGATACAGAGCATCCAAGTCGTTTTGCAGCATTAAACAATCTTCATTAGAGCGGATTTGCTTCCATATTTTAATGTCATCCGCAAAAAGAACGAGCTTGCATCGCACTATTTCAGTTATATCATTTATATATAAGAGGAAAAGAATAGGTCCGAGCACTGAACCTTGAGGCACCCCGCTCGTGACATCGATACTTTTCGACAATACTCCGTCAACGCGAACTCGCACGTGCCGATCGGTCAGATAATCTGTTAGCCACGATAGTAAGTTACCTGTTATTCCATATCGCACTAGCTTTTGCAGAAGCAAGCTGTGGTCGACCTTGTCATAAGCCTTTAAAATATCAATATAACAAGCATGTACCGTATAGCCTTGATTAAGCGACATCGTCCAATCATTTAGTGTGATCAGTAAATTCGAAAGACAAGATCTGTTCCGGCGGAACCCGCGTTGCGCTGCTGAAAAAAGACCTCGTGCTTCAAGCTGACCCACAATAAATTCAGATATAATGCGCTCCATAATTTTTAAAATACATGGTAGCATCGTTACAGGTCTGTAATTTGCTGCGTCAGAACGACTGCCACCTTTGTAAATTGGTGTTATCACACCCGCTTTCCAAGCCAAAGGAACAAAACCTTCACCAAGACTCTGGATGAAAACCGCAGCTAAGCTATTTGAAAGCTCTCTATAACACACATGAAGAATCGCTGGGGTAATATTGTCCTCCCCGGGAGATTTCTTTGTATTCAATCGACGTAAGTGTCGCTCTACCACCAGTTGATCGATCACGGGCTCAGTTAGTGGTTCTACAGTGTTTGATAATTCATGATGCAATAATTGCTTTTTAGGGCAGTAGACTTGAGAGTAAAAGCACGCAAGCGCATCCGCCGTCTCTTGGACTGTAACAGTCAAACCTTCTTCTGTCATGATCGGGAAAACACCTGGTTTAACTTTGGTTCTGTCATTCACAATTTTGTACAATAGTTTCGGATTCGCTTCCATTCGTTCCACCATATGTTGCTGGTACTGTTTTTTGTCCTGCCGAATTAGGGTGGTGACTCTGTTACGTATTCTGCAAAATTGTAGCCAAGATGTAGGGGTGACGTTATTGCAATGAGTAACCCAAGCACGCCTTTTCAATGAAATCCATTTTCTAGTTCTGCTGCGAACAGAGAAACGGAGGGTGTGGGCATCTTTCCTCTGAATATATCGAGATTTCGACTGGATTTGCATCTGAAGGTAGTTTATCAGAGAGTTATAATGTGTATTTGAGTCACTAGAATCAAGTTGAACATCATTCAGCTCACAAAGTGCTTCCTTGAGTCTCCAAAAGTCGACTCTACGGATGATTTTAGATTCGTCACTGTGTCTCGATGCACTGCAGACATAATCGAACACGAGCATCACATGGTCACTCCGTCCCAATGGAGCTTCATAGTGTACTAATTCAATAGCTGATTCGTTAGAAGTCAAAACTAGGTCCAGAACAGAGGGCCGGTCTGTCCCTCGCATTCGTGTGTGGTTGCAAACGTGATTGTACAGGGGGACTAGATCAAATACTTCTTGAAATTTGTGTTCCAGTGAGGTAATTGGGTGTTGATTTCTCGAGTATAGCTGCGGGAGGTTGAAATCCCCCATAATCAATATTTGAGCATGTGGCCGAGCGCTGATGCGCTGAAGTCTTTCAACTAACACATCATTATGATCGACGGTCGAAGTTGGTGAGCGATATATAACCCCAATTGTACAGCTCTCACCAGATTTCAGGTCAAGTGAACACCACAGCGTGTCTGTGAGTGAAAGATCAGTATCTGCAATGATATTAACATTGAAGCGCTTGTGATAATACAATGCAACGCCGCCTCCCGGGCCATCACGGTCATGACGAAAAAGTGTCATATTAGGGATTGAGAGTTCACTGTTCGTCATACCGAGCTGATACCAGGTTTCCGTCACTGCAAATAGGTCAGGGGACTGTTCTACACAGATATCGATGAGTTTTGCCAGCTTGTTGACTAAACATTGAGCATTAGTATATATACATTTGATCGATACCACTCGGTGTAGCGATGAATCGGATGATATGAGGTAAGGGGTAGGACAATGTGATGCCAGATCTGGCTTAACAGTAAGTGTTCGTGAGGGTGTGACTTGTGAGCTAGTTATTGCGCTCCAACAGTTTGAATCTTCGGTTTATTGAAAAAGGCACCCAGAAAGCGTCAGTGATCACAACTTTAGAAATATTAAGCAAATACGCAATGTAACGCCACTGCTTGAGGTCATGATCTGCTGTTTCCTGTTCCGATGCTTCAATGGTATTTTTGGTACCCCAAGTAGAACCATACTCCGCGATACCGTTTTTTCCTTAGTGTTTGAGGCACCCTTTTGTTCCCACCATGGCACATCGAGATATATCCAGCAATTTGAATTCGGATTCGTCTTTAGTCGTTACGAATTTAGCAGTATGTTTTTTATATCAGCCTCGCACTTTAGTGTAACTCTTAGTAACCGAGGTTGATCACTATGAGGTGCGGTGGAGTGGCGAGTAAGACGAATCAATTTGTCAGGAGTAACATGCTCAATTTGCAATTGTTGACAAATTTGAGACCATATATCGAGGTCGTGTTTGTGTTTTCTATCTAACAAGCTCTCGCCGGACTCTTTAACATTCGTACATATTACGCTTAACGAATGAGAATGCTTGTCGCGTGTCCGGTCATTCTTCATAAAATGTGAGGCTTTTTGATTTAGGTTTAGTGTGCCAGGCTTAGATTGTGCAGCGGAGGTTGACCGCAAAAGCATTTCTCTGTATGATTTTTGTACCACGTGAGGCGTTTCAGTTGGTGCCGAATCGGTGCAGATAACATTAAGCGAACTATTTTTCGTGGCAGCTTTGGCCAAAGGAGCGTTCGACGTAGACGGTTTCTGCTTCAAGGCCTTTTTAAGTATAACTTCAGTGTCGCGTAATTTAGCCTTTTTAGAAGCACTCTGTGGCGGTGAGGTCGAGCGTGTTCCATTATTCAATTCAACTGTTTTAGTCTTGATTATTGGTCGTAGAGTATTCTTTAAATATGCAAGTTCCTATTCTATTTTCAATAATCTATTCTCTATTGTATTAGTCTCGTTTCTAGCAGAGAGTTGTGTACTCTTGGGATTACGATTCGCTATTGAATTTCTACAGTCAATACAGAAATAGCAAACGGATGGGAGGTTTTTATCATTCACGATCTTTACACACTCATCGGTCAAAGTCTCATCGCAGGCCACGTGCACATGTTTATCACAAAAAATACATTTAACCAATGCACTATCATTGCTTACCGGGTACAGGCACTTGGCGCAGAGGTCAAGGTGGTTTGATGTCGCTGTCGGGGGAACAACCGTCGTATGCACACCATGATCGATCGATTTTTTCGCGTGGGTGTTGGATCTCGTGACTCGACCACGCATTGTAGGCTGAATTGGGACGACTGGTTGAAGAATGGTCGTCCGTTCGACTGGTCGATTTAGCTGGGTTATAATTCTTGATTTGGTCATTTTGCGAATAATCCGTGATAACCCGATAACCACACAAAGTAGAGCACAGAATGGCGTATCAAAATGTGTAGTTCGATGTGATCTTTGCAATGAAAGCAAAAACCGTACGATAGTTAACTGTGGGAGAACGTTTGCACGCGTGAGCAAACCGAGATATTTGCGTTGAAACGGTAACTTTGCTGTTAATCGATGGACCAGATCAAAACGTATAAATTCCGATAGCTCTCGTCAAACTATAGCAAAAAGTTTTTGAACGGTAAAAATCCGAGTTGATTTGACGAAGAAACGGGCAAAAGTGTCAGAGCAACAAAATTACGACCGCGCGCCAGTATGTTCTGTGATGGGAGCATTTACATACGCACACAATGTGATGGTAAGCAATCGTTTAGAATATGTTTGGGACCGATCGTGTATTCATAATGCAAAGAAATTTGAGTGGAATCGGTTAGAATTGTTTTTGGGTAACGTTTCACTTCTGACACAGAAGCTTCGTCAGACCAAGGGTGATAGTCAGGACAGGGAACATGATTAAGTAGTGGTCAACCCACCACCACTATTTGACCTTACCGCTAAGCAGCCTATAGTACGCTTATCGTGTGTCACGTGTCGTGGGAATGACCAGGATCAGTGGTCCATTTTCCTCACCGTGTGCATCCAAATCAATCCGATACAAGTGAACACGGTCAAGGTCAGTTGACACAGCTGCCCACATACGTAAAAGTACATAACTAACGGGGTTAAGGTTACCCTTTTTTGAAGAAAAACAATAATCTAATCAACTAGTAGGTATGAGGTGAATAATAACTATTTACCGTCGCAGTAGTGCCGAGCGCCAGATTGTAGAGATTTCTACCCCATCCACCTTATTGACTGCTAGTGGACCTGCCTTCGCAATTTCGACCGCCTCCGCATGTAGGCGTTCGCTATACGGTTTAATGCCGCGTCTTAATATTTCCACATTGTCTAGATCTATGCTGTGGCCCGTATCTAAAACGTGCTCCGCCAAGGCGTAATCACGAATAAGGGATTGATATTCCCTCGTATCCCGGGGCTGTCTCCGTACATCTTTTCGGTGTTATTCGATTCTAGTATGAATTTACCGGGAAGTCTGGCCTATGTAAACACCCGAGCAGTCCTTGCAGTTGATTCTGTAGATGCTGTTCGTGACTCTGGATAAAGGTGTCTTATCCTTGAGGTGCATCAGAACCGAACGGATAGTTTTCCCTTTATTATAAGTCACGCGTAATGCCGCCTGGTTCAAGATTCTACGTATCGCTTCAGATGTCCATTTTACGTAAGGTATACAAACTGTATCTCGCCAAATTTTCTCCGATTTTTCTGACGGGCATTTTATCTTCATCAATTGGCGTTTTACAAAACTTTTTAGATGACCGTGGTCAATGAGCCTTTGGCTCGCTTCACGGTGCGCCTTTTTACGGTCTCTTTCGTCGCTGAACAGGTGTTCTATCTTATGGAAAATGGAACATGATATGGAGCTAAAGACTTGTCTTGTATGAGCGGAAGAGTATCGTAGTACAGCATCTGTATCGATAGGTTTCCGGTAGACAGAAGTTTTAATTTTCCCGTCTACTTTTTGTGCTAAACAGTCCAAAAATGGGAGATTGCCTCAGCAAGACTCTACTTCCTTTGTGACCGTAATACGTGGGTCTATTTCATTTAAATAGTTCAAGAATGCCTCTAAGTGATCTCGCTTGATGATAACAAATGTGTCATCAACATAGCGCCACCATAATTTTGGCTTAAGTCCTTCATTGTTAAGGGCTTTGTTCTCGAAATGCTCCACATATATGTTCGCAAGTACTGGAGATATCGGTGAACCCATCGCCAACCCTTCTTTTTGTCTATATATTTGCTCATTAAATATGAAGTGGTTCATGTTTAGGCAGATCGATACGCCGTTGATAATTTGCGGGACGCTCAAGTTTGTGCGATCTGACAAACTGGCAGGTTATACCACAAGCCATTTCCCAAACTCTCCTTAGCGCCACGCAAATACCTAGAAACTACCAGTTTGCAGTTATTCATTCCACTTTTCATTTTTCCATTATCTATCCGTTCATAAGGGCCCTCGGATAAGTGTACCCCAACCTTGTCGATATAATCTCATTTTTTTCAAAATTACCGTTACTTTCCCTTTATCAGCATTAGTAATGACTATATTCGTATCTTGCTCCAGCGTAAGAAGTGCTTGTCTTTCATCTGAATCAAGGTTTGCATCGCCTTGTTCCTGGTTTTTAATGACGCCAACGATACAGTTTCTTAACGAGTCTGCCTGTTCATTAGGATGTGCATTTAATGACCCCTCAATACGTGGGATATTATCCTCAGCCTTCATAAAGCTCTTACTTATGCAGAAATTCAAGCCCTTCTCCGTTAATCATTGCTCAGCTTGCGTAAGTTGCCGATTAGATAAATTCAAAACACTAGAATACTGGTTGCAAGATAATGTCTTATTAGATTTATTTGATGAATGTTTCTTATATAACTCTAATAACTTGTTGAACATACAGTTTTGTCTTTCTCCTATTCGATCCATTTGTGTGGCCAAAACCTCCGCGTGCTTTCCACAAATTATACAGAAATCCGCTTCGGATAATTAGACTCGCAGTTTCGACATAATTCTTGAGGCTTTCGATCGAGCGGCCAAAAGGTTTTATTGACCCGGTGGATCCTTTGTTTCAAAAACACTTTGGATGCGCTCGCGGCCGCCTTTGTCGATTTACGTGAATTATCCGGAGGTTTTACCACCAGATCCCTTGGTACTACGCCGCGCTTCTTGCAACGAAGGTTGAAGATGCGGTGGTTCACCCATCTGGCTTCATATTCCGCTGTTCTCACCAACTCACTAGCCAATTTTCGAAAACGAGGCTCGTAGGAGTCAGCAATCGATTGGAATATGTTTGGGATCAGGTATATTTACACTAGAATCGAAGAACACCGAAAGCGTGTACGGAGACAGCCCCAGGATGCGAGGGAGTATCAATCCATTATTCGAGATTCCGCCTTGGCGGAGCACGTTTTAGATACGGGCCACAGCATAGATCTAGACAATGTGGAAATATTAAGACGCGGCATTAAACCGTATAGCGAACGCCTACATGCGGAGGCGGTCGAAATTGCGAAGGCAGGTCCACTAGCAGTCAATAAGGTGGATGGGGTGGAAATCTCTACAATCTGGCGCTCGGCACTACTGCGACGGTAAATAGTTATTATTCACCTTATACCTACTAATTAATTAGATTGAATGAAGTGTGAATGACAGAAAAGCATGCAAATGAATTTTTAATTAGATTATTGTTTTTCTTCAAAAATAGGTTAACCTATGTTTAACTATTCGTTGCTTAAGGGAGTTGTACCGAATGATTGGAAGTCTGGCGTGATAACACCTATCTTCAAAGGCGGTTGCTGATCTGACGCTGCAAATTACCGTCCCGTCACACTTTTACCTGTTATTGCTAAACTCATGGAACGTATCGTCTCGGAAAGAATAGTTGCACACTTCGAATCGCATAATTTGTTTTCGCCAGCGCAGCATGGATTTCGATCACACCGATCTTGTCTCACAAATATTCTCCTCACGTTAGACGGGCATGGGTTGATAGAACGCAACGACAGTCTCTTATGCAATATCGACGATAAATCCATTATAACACATAAATTCGTTCACGACCGGCTCTTCACACTCTTACCTGGCTACAAACGGTTACTCGCTGTTTTTCGTTCAAAAACAGGAATACCCACACATTCGGCAATTCGACTGCAAAGATGGGCAATCACACTTCTCAGGTATGAATTCGATATACATTATCGGGGAAAAGAACATGTCAGCCAAGCACATTCCAATTACCGTCTTATTTCAAACACCAAGATTCCGCAATAAGAATTTGTAATTACTAACGAAGCTGAGCAAAAGCAATTCCATCTGAGGCACCCCGAAAACGGTCTAATGAAAGCATTAGTAAGACCTCACTTGTGGTGTAACTGGGCATCGACAAAGATTTCGATCATGTGGTTCATTCATGCTCTGGGTGCCAACAAACTGCGAAATCTTCCCTCTCGTAAACAACTAATTCCATTGCCGCCCACAATCAAACCCTGAGATTGAGTGCACTGTGATTTCCTTGCGCCAATCGATAATGAACCCAGTCTCATTGTGGTTGACGCCCATTCAAAATGGCCACAAATTAGTCTTGTTAACCTGCAAATTCTAAACGTAGGATCAATGAACTGCAGAAAAACTTCAGTTAACATGGCTTACCAAAAACTATAGTTTGCGACAACTGTTCGCAATTCTTCTCAACACTTTTTGAACAGTTCTGTAGAGCGCATAATATTAATCACCTCCTGTCTCTTCAATGCCACCCCCAATCCAACAGTCAAGCAGAACGCATAGTTGACACATTCAAACGTGCACCCTTAAAAGCGAGTAGGATGGGGATAACTATGGAACTGTTTCAACGATTTCTACACCGCATCTAGGTTGCCTAACAAGCAGTCGCCAGTAGAATTTCTCATAGGGCGTATACTGCGTATAATACTAACTAGTATGTTAACAACTCAAACCCGATACGAAGAATAACGTTCTGTGGAAAACAGTTATACACTAAGTAATGGGACCTATGTTTGGGTTCGTGATCATTGCTTGAACAGGAATCATTTATTTTACGGACGGAAACATTTGGATTCCCCGTTCAAATCACAGAAACCACCGAAACATAACATGCAGTTAACCTATGGAGAGGCGAGAGAATTCGCAAACCACCACCCGGGTTACAGGTAGGAGGACGACATACAAGCGTTTTGAGCCGGGAGATGTTGGGTTAGGTGACTCATTATACTAGTGTATTTCTTGTACGTAAGCTAATTGATTTGACATATAATTCGAGCATTGACATCCTTCGCACATAAGCAGGTCATTACTGTTGATTTGAACACTCGACTTTGACCCACTGTGTTGGTCGGTCGACCAACGTTTGGCTGTAGCTCGTGAATTTGTCGAATAATAGGAAAAATGCGTTATGAGCATATTAAACGTAAAAGAAATCCCAAATTGAAGCCAAGCATTGCCAGTGTACCGTAAATCACTAGTAGTGTATTATTGTGCCAGTCTGTACGTAAGAAGCCACATTTTGTATTCTGTTTTTGTAAAATCAATGACTGTCGGAGAAATCATGCACTCACGGTTTAAAACAGGTTTAAGTTTGGAAAAGAAATCACACACTCTTCTTGAGATAAAAACACAGATTCATCGAAACTTTGAATAAAAACACGGTAGTTTTCCGAGGTCAATCTTTACGGTGATCAAAACATGGTGACCATAACTACCGGTGCACTCAACAGAAGTTGCTCATAATCTGTTCATCGTGATCTATGTGACCGGTGCGCTCTGGAAGTGATTTAGCGCTAAGAATAACAACATGCGATCAATACATTGAAAGCTAATTGTGCTAAATCGTGCATCACATATTAAATACATATCCGCTTAATGGCGAAGGAAGGAAAACATCATATTCAATAAATGGTTTAACTAATTTTTAATACAATCAATTTGGCGGGGATTATATTTCGTGCCTGTTGTATGTCGATATTATTTATATAAGGCAAACGAGAAAGGTCGTTTCTCATGGGGGGGGAGTAACTGTGATGATTCTCTCAACTGAGTGAATTTTTAATTGGTTTGTCTACTTTTAATTTTCAGTGATATAATGTTCCTCATTTCTATGCATTTTCACAACACGCACAACGGATTTGTGCTGTTTGCACACATCAGTAGAATACACACACAAATCTTGGTTTTGATTTTTCCACTGTCTTTGGCATATGGATCCTGGTTGTACTGTACCTAAATGATCCTGACTTGTGTGTGTGAAGGAAATGCATGCAAATGAGGATATTTGTTGAATATCATGTGTTTAACTCCATCTTCATGTGTTCGGGAACATGTGAGTGAACAGGTTGTTCGCACAATCATTATCCAACATTGGCATACAAGCGCAAATCTGGTTTATCAACAAGATAATGTTTGTATGATGTTTACAATGACTATAAACTTTTAACTGAGATAAATTGATTCAATGATTTATGGTTGACATATTAATAATTTTACAAAAGCGCATGATTACGGTGTGAATGAAAATGCGACGAGTAGAGTATATTAAATGTCGGGCTCAGGCAGGATGTCCATCTGCGTAGTGACATCGATGTTCTTCGATAGTAGGCCGTCCACAGGAACTCGGATGTGTCTGTTGCTAAGCTAATCTCTTATCAATTCGTATAGCCTTTTAACACCACCGTGTTTCTTTATCTTGTTCGAGAGTAAATTATGATCAAACCTGATGAACGTTTTAGAAATGTCCAAGTAGCACGCATGAATATAGCCCCCGCATCTACAATCCTCGTCCAATCCTCTAAGCTTGTCAGCAATTTTGTTAGACAAGAGGGATTTCTGCGAAATCCATGTTGGGCAACTTCCAAAAGTGGGTTCGTTTCCAGATGTCTAGCGGAATTAAAATTACTCTATTCAGTTTGTGATCTACTATCAGATTGCAACAAGTTAGTTTGAAGCTAAAAGTTAGAATATGCCAGTTGAATGCGCTCCCGGGAGTCTGGTCAATCTTAAACATTTGTAAAGTCTGCACCCCATTCCGGAGTAACACAGCGCTTGGACAATTTTGAATGGATTATGAAACAACAATCGCTTATGAAGAACTGTTGTCTGCGTGATTACGAAAGAAGTTTACTATTCTAACTGCACAACTTGACTTGGATAAATGATGATTATGAACACCTACGAATTCCGAGATTTATCTTGACGCGATGCTTGACTAGTCTAGGCTACGAAATTTCCAATTTTGTTTGCATGAAATCTTGTGTAAGCGGGTAAGGATTCGTTTTTTTAATTTTGCGTTTGTGATCAACAAAAGCGATTACGTTTTGCAAGAGCAACAGTTTGTTTTTCATACACCGAGTATTTGTGTAAATATACACACAAATTTGTTCGGAATCTGTTAAACCTGGTTTCAGTTGTATTACTCGCAAGTAAACTGCTATACAAAGAAATAGATGCACTGAAATAATAAGTGACGACAAATGTGAACTGCAAACTGCGAACATTCAACGTATATGTCTTATAACTATCGCTTCGTCATTGAGAGCTGGGATGTGAGACTATCAAAAAGCGCCAAGTGAATATCTCCCAAATTCAATGGCCACTTATCTTATCCGTCACAGGGCATCGGTCAAATGTTTGCAATAACGATAACGGTAAGTGTACCAACTGAAAACCATTATATTTGATGTTCCAACTTTCACAACTGGAGACCTATCGGTTAAGCCTAACAACGGACTGCCAAAATAAGAGATCCGTTGATCGGCAACTTTAAGGAAATTTAAAAACTGGTTGGAATAGCCCGAATACCTCTATAAGAATCTGAAAAAATGTTTACTTCATATCCCTTGACTCAAGTCGAATCCAAGTAAGCGGGAAACTCTGGGATCGGAACCAATTCGAATTATATGGGTTTGGATTGGCAGAAAGTAATTTGTAACGTAATATCCTACAGCATTGATATACGTAAATGAAGTGCAGTTGTGCAACTTATTTTTTAGGATGCTAAAACTGTATACTGCAATGAAGAACAAACAAGAGTTAGCGGCTAAGAGGTGTTCTGACGTCGACTATGTCGCGCCAATGCACACAGCACAGAAACCTGTACTAGCAATATGTTGGAAACAGTCTGTGTTTGATCGGGGGAATGTTTCAATGAAAAAAAACTTTATAACGAAAAGCATAACGCGAAGGGTAAAACGATACATGAAAGGACTTCCAGATGAGTCGTTTGAAAGTATAAAAATAGTAGGAAACCTATTCAATCTGGCGTCCAAATGTGCAGCGTGTAAACATTAGTGTGAGCACGGATTACGCAAGCTGGATAATTGGTCAGTTGATGATGATCACAACTGGAAACAACCAAGGCAATTAAGGGATTATGCAAAATGCAGAAATGCATCAATTAATCTTATTTCCAATTGTCTGTTTTAAAATAGCTAAGCCACTACTATCTTCTGTGCAGCTTAGAGCCAGCTTAGATTTGAAATAATAAATGCAAATTTAATCTGGACGCTATACGTACTGACATACTTGATATATCGGAGCTTATCACTCAGATCCGAAACGTTTACGCTGCACCCGAATACATGAATAGAAAACACAAAGAATAAATAAAAAAGGCGAATAATAACAGATTCATTCTGAATTTGGACTGTTAGAGCTACCGATAGCCAAGGTATGCGACCAAGCTCAACCAATTGGAGTTTATTCTATCTCGTCTAACAATGTACTGGGATAATTAGGAGATGTATTTCGTGATGATCTGAGGCACTACATGAAGTTTCAAGCTAAATCACATTTGCTATCCTGGCATAAATACTTTTTCTGACCCAAGCGTCCGGTACCGTACTCTACCTTCTAAAAACTACAATAAGCTTGTTTTGTTGTGTCTGTCACATACTCTGCTTGGGCGGCCCAGGTTGTTGTCATAAAAACGCCGAGGATTCTGTCCATATTTGCACCGACTTCTGAACCGCAATCAATAATGCTCTCGAATCAAACTGTTACCCGTCACTAGTCCTTGATTATGTGTTCGCAATCCTAAACCGAGGCATGTACTATGTCAAACTGGACCTAGCTCATGCATTATCTCTAGATAGAAGTAGAACCGTCTCGTCGTGAAATATTTACTATCAACAGAAGTCGGTGCTTATTCCAATACACTAGATTACCGTTCGGGATAAAACCAGTGCAGCTATTTGCCAACAATTCGCGGATACAGTACTTGCTGACGTTTTTGGTTTAGCAGTATATATGGATGATATTTTAATTGTGGGAGCATTCTGCAATCAATTACAATCACGTATAATGGCTGTCATCCAACGCATACCAGACTACATATCCCGCCTACGACCGGAAAAATGCTAGTTCTATCTTACATCTATCAAGTATCTCGGATTTATTTTTCATGTATCTGGCCGTCTCACAGACTTGGAGTACTTTTAGGCTATACAAAAAATGCCAGCTCCGAAAGGCCAAGCGACGTTGCGCACATTTATTGGACTGCTCAGTTATTATAGCGTATTCCTGCCCTGCTTACATAACAATCGATTGCTTCTCAAAGCTTTTGATAAAAAATAATAAATGACCATGGGATTCAGAATTTGTCCCCGCCTTCAACCAATTGAAAGTAATGCTGCCATCAGACATACTGCTCACTCACCGTGACCCTCGAATTTTGAATTCTGTTGTTGCAGATGCATTCCAGTATGGTGTGGGAGCAGCCATATTACACACTCTAGCTGATGTTTCCCAGAAGAACATTATATAGTTTTCAAGGAAACCAACATAGTCTGAGCGAAACTACGGACGGATAGCAAATGAAGCAATGGCCTGTGTATTTGCAGTTCAACGGTTGATAATGTGGCGAATATCATTTTGCGCGTTGTTGCCTATTCAAAAAAACACCAATGTCAGAGGGGCAACAGAAAGTGACATAAAGAAATTTACTGCTAGGTAAACTATTTTACGAAAAATGTGTTCAATGATTCCCATCAAGTTATCGCTAACTTCAAAACCGACAACATGGAAATTCAGCGTTAGAGGCACACACTGGGCTATAATCTAGCACTCACGATCAACGTTGTACTCCGGTATAGTTCTGATTTCCTGGTTGTTGGGTTAGAGACAACGCATTGGTTGATAGAACGCAACGACAGTCTCTTATGAAATATCGACGATAAATCCATTATAACACATAAATTCGTTCACGACCGGCTCTTCACCCTCTTACCTGGCCACAAACGGCTATTCGCTGTTTTTCGTTTAAAAACAGGAATACCCGCACATTCGGCAATTCGACTGCAAAGATGGGCAATCAAACTTCTCCGGTATGAATTCGATATACAATATCGAGGAAAAGAACATCTCAGCCAAGCAGATTCCAATTACCGTCTTATTTCAAACACCAAGATTCCGCAATAAGAATTTGTAATTACTAAAGAAGCTGAGCAAAAGCAATTCCATCTGAGGCACCCCGGAAACGGTCTAATGAAAGCATTAGCAAGACCTCACTTGTGGTGTAACTGGGCATCGACAAAGATTTCGAACATGTGGTTCATTCATTTTCTGGGTGCCAACAAACTGCGAAATCTTCCCTCTCGTGAACAACAAATTCCATTGCCGCCCACAATCAAATCCTGAGATTGAGTGCACTGTGATTTCCTCGCGCCAATCGATAATGAACCCAGTCTCATTGTGGTTGACGCCCATTCAAAATGGCCACAAATTACTCTTGTTAACCTGCAAATTCTGAACGTAGCATCAATGAACTGCAGAAAAACTTCAGTTAACATGGCTTACCAAAAACTATAGTTTGCGACAACTGTTCGCAATTCTTCTCAACCCTTTTTGAACAGTTCTATAGAGCGCACAATATTAATCACCTCCTGTCTCTTCAATGCCACCCCCAATCCAACAGTCAAGCAGAACGCATAGTTGACACATTCAAACGTGCACCCTTAAAAGCGAGTAGGATGGGGATAACTATGGAACTGTTTCAACGATTTCTACACCGCATCTATGTTGCCTAACAAGCAGTCGCCAGTAGAATTTCTCATAGGGCGTATACTGCGTTTAATTCTAACTAGTATGTTAACAACTCAAAACCGATACGAAGAATAACGTTCTGTGAAAAACAGTTATACACTAAGTAATGGGACCTATGTTTGGGTTCGTGATCATTGCTTGAACAGGAATCATTTATTTTACGGACGGAAACATTTGGATTCCCCGTTCAAATCACAGAAACCACCGAAACATAACATGCAGTTAACCTATGGAAAGGCGAGAGAATTCGCAAAACACCACCCGGGTTACAGGTAGGAGGACGATATACAAGTGTTTTGAGCCGGGAGATTTTGCGTTAGGTGACTCATTATACTAGTGTATTTCTTGTACGTAAGCTAATTGATTTGACATATAATTCGAGCATTGACATCCTTCGCACATAAGCAGGTCATTACTGTTGATTTGAACACTCGACTTTGACCCACTGTGTTGGTCGTTCGACCAACGTTTGGCTGTGGCGCGCGTGAATTTGTCGAATAATAGGAAAAATGTGTTATGAGCATATTAAACGTAAAAAAAATCGCAAATTGAAGCCAAGCATTGCCAGTGTACCGTAAATCACTAGTAGTGTATTATTGTGCCAGTCTGTACGTAAGGAGCCACATGTTGTGTTCTGTTTTTGCAAAATCAATGACTGTCGGAGAAATCATGCACTCAATGTTTAAAACAGGTTAAGGTTTAAAAAAAATCACACACCCTTCTTCAGATAAAAACACAGATTCATCGAAACTTTGAATAAAAACACGGTAGTTTTACGAGGTCAATCTTTACGGTGATCAAAACATGATGACAATAACAACCGGTGCACTCAACAAAAGTTGCTCAAAATCTGTTCTCGTGATCTAGGTGACCGGTTCGCTCTGGAAGTGATTTGGCGCTAAGGATAACAACATACGATCAATACATTTAAAGCTAATTGTGATAAATCGTGCATCACATATTAAATACATATCAGCCTGATGGCGAAGGAAGGAAATCAGCATATTCAAGAAATGGTTTAAATAATTTTTAATACAATTGATTTGGCGTGAATTATTTTCCGTGCCTGTCGATATTAATTATATATGCAAACGAGAAACGTCGTTTCTCTAGGGAGGGAAGTTACTGTGATGATTCCCTCAACTAAGTGAATTTTTAATTGGTTTGTCTACTTTTAATTCTCAGTGATATAATAGTCCTCATTATTATGCGTTTGAATCCCGTATACCCCGCAACCGATTTGTGATGTTTGCACACATCAGTGAGATAGACGCACAAATCTTGGTTACAATTATTTCACTGTTTTTTGCATATGAATCCTGGTTGTACTGTACCTAAATGATCCTGACTTGTGTGTGTGATGGAAATGCATGCAAATGAGGATGTTTGTTGAAAACCATGTGTTTAACTCCATCTTCATGTGTTCGGGCACATGTGAGTGAACAGGTTGTTCGCACAAACATTATTCATGACTATAAACTTTTAACTGAGATAAATTGATTCAACGATTTATGGTTAACATGTTAATAATTTTACAAAAGCGCATGATTACGGTGTGAATGAAAATGTGACGAGTAGAGTATATTAAATATGAGGCTCAGGAAGGATGTTCATCTGCGCAGTGACATCGATGTTCTTCAATAGTAGGCCGTCCACAGGAACTCGGATGTGTCTGTTGCTAAGCTAATCTCTTATCAATTCGTATAGCCTTTTAACACCACCGTGTTTGATTATCTTGTTCGAGAGTAAATTATGATCAAACCTGATGAACGTTTTAGAAATGTCCAAGTAGCACGCATGAATATAGCCCACGCATCTACAATCCTCGTCCAATCCTCTAAGCTTGTCAGCAATTTTGTTAGACAAGAGGGATTTCTGCGAAATCCATGTTGGGCAACTTCCAAAAGTGGGTTCGTTTCCAGATGTCTAGCGGAATTAAAATTACTCTATTCAGTTTGTGATCTACTATCAGATTGCAACAAGTTAGTTTGAAGCTTGAAGTTAGAATATGCAAGTTGAATGCGTTCCTGGGAGTCTGGTCAATCTTATACATTTGTAAAGTCTGCACCCCATTCCGGAGTAACACAGCGCTTGGACAATTTTGAATGGATTATAAAACAACAGTCGCCTATAAAGAACTGTTGTCCGCGTCATTACGAAAGAAGTTTTCTATACTAACTGCACAACTTGACTTGGATAACTGATGATTATGAACACCTACGAATTCCGAGATTTATCTTGACGAGATGCTTGACTAGTCTAGGCTACGAAATTTCCAATTTTGTTTGCAGGAAATCTTGTGTAAGGGGGTGAAGATTCGTTTTTAATCTTGCTTTTGTGATCAATAAAAGCGATTACGTTTTGCAAGAGCAACAGTTTGTTTTTCATACACCGAGTATTTCTGTAAATATATATACAAATTTGTTCGAAATCTGTTAAACCTGGTTTCAGTTGTATTACTCGCAAGTAAACTGCTATAAAAAAATAGTTGCACTAAAATAATAAGTGGCGTCAAATGTGAACTACAAACTGTGAACATTCAACGTATATGTTTTATAACTATCGCTTCGTCATTGAGAGCTGGGATGTGTGACTATCAAAAAGCGCCAAGTGAATATCACCCAAATTCAATGGCACCAGGGCAACGGTCAAATGTTTGCAATAACGATAACGGTAACAGTAACAACTGAAAACCATTATATTTGATGTTCCAACTTTCACAACTGGAGACCTATCGATTAAGCCTAACAACGGACTGCCAAAATAAGAGATCCGTTGTTCGGCAACTTTAAGGAAATTTAAAAACTGGTTGGTCGCGAATAGCCCGAATACCGCTACAAGAATCTGACAAAATGCTTATTTCATATCCCTTGACTCAAGTCGAATCCAAGTCAAGCGGGAAACTCTGGGATCGAAACCGATTCGAATTATATGGGGTTGGATTGGCAGAAAATAATTTGTAACGTAATATCCTACAGCATTGATATACGTAAATGAAGTGCAGTTGTGCAACTTATTTTGTAGGATGCTAAAACTGTATACTGCAATGAAGAACAAACAAGAGTTAGTGGCTAAGAGGTGTTCTGACGTCGACTGTGTCGCGCCTATGCACACAGCACAGAAACCTGTACTAGCAATATGTTGGAAACAGTCTGTGTTTGATCTGGGAAATGTTTTAATGAAAAATATACTTTATAACGAAAAGCATAACGCCAAGGGTGAAACGATGCATGAAAGGACTTCCAGATGAGTCGTTTGAAAGTATAAAAATAGTAGGAAACCTATTCAATCTGGCGTCCAAATGTGCAGCGTGTAAACATTAGTGTGAGCACGGATTACGCAAGCTGCATAATTGGTCAGTTGATATTGATCACAACTGGGAACAACCAAGGCAATTAAGGGATTATGCAACATGCAGAAATGCATCAATTAATCTCATTTACAATTGTCTGTTTCAAAATAGCTAAGCCACCACTATCTTCTGTGCAGCTTACAGCCATCTTAGATTTGGAAAAATAAATGCAATTTTAATCTGGACGCTTTACGTACTGACATACTTGATATATCGGAGCTTATCACTCAGATCCGAAACGTTTACGCTGCACCCGAATAGATGAATAGAAAACACAAAGAATAAATGAAAAAGGCGAATAATAACAGACTTCATTCTGAATTTGGACTGTTAGAGCTACCGATAGCCAAGATATGCGACCAAGCTCAACCAATTGAAGTTTATTCTATCTCGTCTAACAATGTACTGGGATAATTAGGAGATGTATTTCGTGATGATCTTAGGCACTACATGAAGTTTCAAGCTAAATCACATTTGCTGTCCCTGCATAAATACTTTTTCTGACCCAAGCGTCCGGTACCGTACTCTACCATCCAACAACTACAACAAGCTTTTTTTGTTGTGTCTGTCACATACTCTGCTTGGGCGGCCCAGGTTGTTGTCATAAAAACGCCGAGGATTCTGTCCATATTTGCACCGACTTCTGAACCGCAATCAATAATGCTCTCGAATCAAACTGTTACCCGTCACTAGTCCTTGATGATGTGTTCGCAATCCTAAACCGAGGCATGTGCTATGTCAAACTGGACCTAGCTGATGCATTATCTCTAGATAGAGGTAGATCCGTCTCGTCGTGAAATATTTACTATCAACAGATGTCGGTGCTTATTCCAATACACTAGATTACCGTTCGGGAGAAAACCAGTGCAGCTATTTGCCAACAATTCGCGGATACAGTACTTGCTGACGTTCTCGGATAAGCAGTATACATGGATGATATTTTAATTGTGGGAGCATTCTGCAATCAATTTCAATCACGTATAATGGCTGTCCTCCAACGCATACAAGACTACATATTCCGCCTACAACTGGCAAAACGCTAGTTCTATCTTACATCTAGTTTTCAAGGACACTAACATAGGCTGAGCGGAAATACGGACGGATAGCAAATGAAGCAATGGCCTGTGTATTTGCAGTTCAACGGTTAAAAATGTGGTGAATATCATTTTGCGCGTTGTTGCCTATTCAAAAAACACCAATGTCAGAGGGGCAACAGAAAGTGACATAAAGAAATTTACTGCTAGGTAAACTATTTTAAGAAAAGTGTGTTCAATGATTCCCATCTGTCTGATCCAGTCATCGCTACCTTCAAAACCCCAGAACATGTAAATTCAGCATGAGAAGCACACACTAGACGATGCGATCTAGCGCTCACGATCAACGTTGTACTCCGGTATAGTTCTGTTTTCCTGGTTGTTGGGTTAAGCACAACGCATAGGTTGATAGAACGCAACGACAGTCTCTTATGCAATATCGACGATAAATCCATTATAACACATAAATTCGTTCACGGCCGGGTCTTCACCCTCTTTCGGGGCCACAAACGATTACTCGCTGTTTTTCGTTTAAAAACAGGAATACCCGCACATTCGACAAGTCGACTGCAAAGATGGGCAATCACACTTCTCCGGTATGAATTCGATATACAAAATCGAGGAAAAGAACATCTCAGATTCCCTTTACCGTCTTATTTCAGACACCAAGATTCCGGAATAAGAATTTGTAATTACTATCACAGCTGAGCGAAAACAATTCCATCTGAGGCACCCCGGAGACGGTCTAATGAAAGCATTAGCAAGATCTCACTTGTGGTGTAACTGGGCATCGACAAAGATTTCGAACATGTGGTTCATTCATGCTCTGGGTGCCAACAAACTGCGAAATCTTCCCTCTCGTAAATAACTAATTCCATTGCCGCCCACAATCAAACCCTGGGATTGAGAGCACTGTGATTTCCTCGCGCCAATCGATAATGAACCCAGTCTCATTGTGGTTGACGCCCATTCAAAATGGCCACAAATTACTCTTGTTAACCTGCAAATTCCAAACGTAGGATCAATGAACTTCAGTTAACATGGCTTACCAAACACTATAGTTTGCGACAACTGTTCGCAATTCTTCTCAACCCCTTTTGAACAGTTCTATAGAGCGCATACTATTAATCACCTGCTGTCTCTTCCCTATCACCCCCAATCCAAAAGTCAAGCAGAACGCTTAGTTGACACATTCAAACGTGCACCCTTAAAAGCGAGTAGGGTGGGGACAACTATGGAACTGTTTCAACGATTTCTACACCGCATCTAGGTTGCCTAACAAGCAGCTGCCAGTAGAATTTCTCATAGGGCGTATACTGCGTATAATTCTAACTAGTATGTTACCAACTCAAACCCGATACCAAGAATAACGTTCTGTGAAAAACAGTTATACACTAAGTAATGGGACCTATGTTTGGGTTCGTGATCATTGCTTGAACATGAATCATTTATTTTACGGACGGAATCATTTGGATTTCCCGTTCAAACCACAGAAACCACCGAAACATAACATCCAGTTAACCTATGGAGAGGCGAGAGAATTCACAAACCACCACCCGGGTTACAGGTAGGAGGACGACATACAAGTGTTTTGAGCCGGGAGATGTTGGGTTAGGTGACTCATTATGCTAGTGAAATTCTTGTACGTAAGCTAATTGATCTGACATATAATTCGAGCATTGACATCCTTCGCACATAAGCAGGTCATTACTGTTGATTTGAACACTCGACTTTGACCCACTCTGTTGGTCGGTCGGTTTCACACACATCACGACCGTCAACAATGCGTTTTCTAGCATTGCACACTTTGTTTGGAGGCACATCGAAGATTATCTCACGTTCCCTAACCGATATTAAAAACATCACAAAACAGAGCGTTGAAGTATCATGCGGTTTTCCTCATGCACGTATAAGTTATTCATGCTTAAGTTATTCATGGCTCTTGATGGTTCTCTCTAAAGCTAAACTTCAGAGAAGCGACGCATAGACTAACGAGGTCATAAATACAGAATGTAAACGGTCGTATTTCGAAAGAGCTACTATACAAAGATTTGATTTAAAGGAATTAAATCTAGACATGACGTTTCAGAAATCCATGTTCACTTGCAGATGCTATATGAAGCTTTGGTAATTGATCTTGTTTTTGAGGCACAACGTGGAGCGTCGTATTCACGTTGAAAAAGCTTGGATATATCTCCCGGTTCCTAAATGTGTACGCCGAGATCTGGAAACGCATGCCACTACACTGCCTATCGCTGTGTTCATGGCCAGAAAGTTCAATTGAATCGATTGTATGAACATGTGCAACATCATATGCTTGCGAAGTTCATAGATATTCAACATCGAATTGGTAAAGCCTTATGTTCCTACTGTGCAGTCGCATTTTTTGTTGCTCTGACACTTCTGCTCATATCTTCGCCGAATCTGCTTGGATTTCTCTCATTCCAAAAATTCTGTGCTACTTTCGATCATATCTATCGGAATTTATTTTTTTTGCTCTTGTCAACGAATTAGCAGCAAAGTTATCATATCGGCGTATGTTTCACAGTTTGCTCACGCGCGCAAACTTTTTTCAATCGCTAACAATTCTACGGTTTATGCTATCATTGCAAAGATCGCGTCGAGCTACGCATTTTGATACTTTTTTCTGTGTTCTAGCTTGTTTAGTTACCGAGTTATATTGGATTATTTGATACATGACGAAATCACGTGTTCCAAAACAGCCACATCGACCCGTCGAACAAAAACCCGTCACACACCCGAACAACCCAATTCAGGCTACTAACATATTTGACCGCATCACGAGAACTAACATACGGATTAAAAAATCGATCGATCATACTGTGACAGCGACATCGGACCAACTTGACCTCATTGCCAAGCTCCTGGATCCGGCGAACGCAACAATGGTCACGGCCGGCCCAGCTGATAGGACGAATCCCGACACGCAAAATTGTCCCGAAGTCACGTGCAAAGCATGCGAACAACCGGTGAGTCCCATGGCGCGTAAAGTAATAACGTGTTTTCTGTGTATGGGTAAAATCCATGGTAAATGCGACCGTACTTTAGCCCCTGACTCGATAGCATTATTGAATAATGAAATGGTTCCAGGTGCATGCTATGTCTGTGTTCGTTGCAGAGATAAATCATTGCATTATAACGATACTTTTGGATCCAAAATAGAAAATAGAATGGCCGCTTTGGAGTTGGGCCTTCGACGTGTGGAAGAAATGGTGGTAAATCATGTGAGTACGCAAGTGATCACTGATGTAAACCATCATATCAATACATCGATTTCGGGACCACCATTGAAGGAATCTAAGACTAAGGCTACTCGTGTGCCAAAAAAGCAAAAAAGCAGGGTTACTCCCGTTTTGGAATCAGCTAAAACGACCACAGAAGTAGGACATTCTTATAGAGATATGCTGTTACGGTCGACCTCAGCTGTACACTCCAAAACTGTTGTACCCGACTCACAAAGTCAAGCCACAAAGGTTTTTCATTCTAAAACGCCTGACTTTCCGATACGAAAAAAGAACACCCCATACACGCTGAACGTGATATGTACGAATGTCAGCGAGTCCCAAGAAAGCCTGTTTGATAGCAAACAGAAACATGATGTCGATAAATGGTCTGAACTTTGTCACCTAATGAAAATTGAACATGTAAACGCAGAAAAGGTGACTCGTCTAACCCGCCATTCATCTTCACCTCATATTGGTCAACCTCGCATGCTCAAGGTAACACTAAAATGCGAGGCTGATATCGAGAACGTATTGCTGAATGCATACCTACTCAAGTCAGATTCCGACTCCAACTGCCGCATATATCCCGATGTACCATGGTTGGAAAGGAAGGGCAGCTTGAACGACAGGAAACAAACGGTATCGCGAAGTATAGTTCTACTTGGTGTACCAGAAAATACTTCTAAAGCATCGAATCAGGAAACGGTAGAGCACGACGTCAAACAATGGCGCTACATTGCGTGTTCTCTCGATATTTCTAATGTCGTTGTTGTGGACACTTTTCGAGTTCCTTTTTCGCCAAAATACAAGGGGGATGGACCGAAACCTCTGAAGATTACGTTCTTGACCAGCGCTATGGCTGAAATAGTAAGGTCGGAATGGACAAAAGGGAAACGAACATTACCCAAGGATGTTAGACTTAGCCCACCCAAACCAAGTCAAACACTCTCCCGTTTGGAGATAGCGGGTAGCAGCGTTTTCAACCAAATGGAGGAAATCAATGCATCAAAAAACGTCGTAGGTCCGGCTCAAATCGAGTCGGACTGAGCAATTCACACCGAAAACTAATTGTCGATTCAAGCCGTCGGCGACCAATAAGACGCACACATGTTTTACCATCCAAAGAAGCCGGACCAAAAACTTCGGTTTAACCCCATCATTACTCGGTGATGTAATTTACCCACCATCTTTGACACGTACTCAAATTACCTGCTCAAATGAACCGCCTTTGCTGTCAACATTGACTGTCAAATTTTTATATACGAATGACCAATGCTTGACAAACACACTACACGAATTGACTGAACTAACTACCACACACTCGCCAGACTTGATTGCCGTAACTGAGACATGGTTTCATCCAACTTTAACAGACAATGAAGTTGCCATTGAAGGTATTTATCTACTTCGTCGCGATCGCCTGACTCGGGGAAGTGGTGTTGCGCTTTACCACATTCGGAGACTGCTCTGCCAAGAGATCACTGATGACGATTTACAACTGCAAGACACATTATGGTGTTCGCTTAATGTAACAGCAGGAGAAAAATGCATAGTGGGTGTGATTTACCGTTCGCCCTCAGCCGACGAAGCCTACAATTCAGCATTACTTGCAAATATACACTTAGCGGCTACCAGATACCGCGGCAGAATTCTACTGATCGGAGACCTCAATCTGCCGAACTTGGAAGGAAATTTAGTTCATCCAGAAAATTTCTTAAATGCTTTATTTTAACAGTTGCTAGAAGAAATTCCACTCTACAACCATATTTTCAACAATACCCGATTTCGTGGTACTGATACGCCGTCTATCTTGGACCTAATACTGACAAATGAAGAGCACGTGATTGAAAGTCTCACTTATGAAGCTCCAATAGGACTCAGTGACCACTTAGGTATTACGTTTGACTATATTTGCCAGGCAATCAGAACAAGTGACATCAACAAGGTGATTAGAAAAATTGACTTTCCACAACTTAAATCTACTCTTATGAACGCCACAGACCCTGGTCTTAAATCCGACAACGTGCACGATCAGTGGCAGTGGATGATAACCGAACTTAAATTTGCCGTTGAAATGCACTCTCATCTTGTTCCAAAGGTCCAAAAAATGGATATACATTTAAGCTGAGAAGCCGAACACGAAAATGGTTGACCTTGCGAAATGCTGCATGGCGTGCTCATCGACATGATACCACTGTTGAGAGTTGGGAGACATTCCGTTTGTTGAGAAATAAGGTAAACAAACTTGTTGTTGATGACAAACTGAATTATCAAAATCATTTACTCAACAAAATGGAATCCAACCCCAAAATTCTCTATCAGATCATAAATAACCGATCAAGGGTGAAACCAGGAGTTGCTGCTCTAAAGACACGAGATGGAACAACAACCACAGCATCTCAATCTGCCGAAGTTCTAGCCCATTTCTTCTCCACTGTCTTCAGCCCACGAAACACCGTTATCTGTCCCTTAACTCCCGTCATCTCACCCGAAAATGTTTTACAACAACTAACTATTACATCGGAGAGTGTCCTCCGCACATTGCTAAATCTCAACACGAGAAAATCTCCCGGAGCCGACTAAACTACCCCGTTGATTCTTAAAAACTGTGCTTATACTTTGTGTACGACCCTGACCTACTTGTTTAACCTCTCTTTAACCCAAAGTTTCGTTCCATGTGATTGGAAGAATGGCATCATTACCCCCATCCACAAAGGAGGAAACCGTTCCGAAGTATCCAACTATAGACCAGTAACACTACTACCGGTGATATCTAAAGTAATGGAGCGCCTCGTTGCAAACAGCGTCACAAAACATCCGGAAGACAATTGCTTGCTCGCAGTCGAACACCACGGCTTCAGAAAAAGACACTCTTGTCTTTCAAACCTTCTGCTCTCCCTCGATGACTGGACACAAGCTGTAGACAAAGGTCTCACCATACACGCGTGTTATCTCGATATGTCCAAAGCATTCGATCGTGTCAACCACAGTCTGTTACTACAAAAAATGGAGCAATGTGGCATCAAGGGTTCATTACTAGCCTGGTTTGAGGATTATCTCCGCGACCGTGTCATTCGAGTAAGGGTTGACGGTGCTTTATCACGACCCATTGCAGTAACGAGTGGGGTGCCGCGGGGATCAGTGCTTGGACCAATTCTTTTCCTGATCTATGTAAACGACTTACCGAAACTTGTTCGCAGCAAAATCTTGTTATTTGCGGATGACATCAAGCTGTGGACACAAGTACGCACAACTGAAGATTGCAGACAGCTTCAGCTGGACCTTGATGCCTTACAGAACTGGTCAGTTAGAAACGAACTACCTTTCAATTTCAGCAAATGCAAGGTATTGACTGTTGGAAGATATTTTGAGTTCTCTTACACCCTCGGTTCCCATAGTCTTGAAAGCACTGACATGGAGAAGGACTTGGGTGTGTGGGTGAGCAGCACATTGAAACCGTCGCATAACGCCACAGCTGTCTATGAAAAGACGTCGCGAGTACTGCTACTGCTAAAACGCGTGTTCAGGAGTTTCACTAAGCAAACCGTTCATCAAATAATTAATACGTATTTGAGGCCAACCATGGAGTATGCGGTTCAGGCTTGGTCACCATGGCTACAGAAGGACATGAGCCTCTTGCACAGAATATATCATCGGGCTACCAAGCTCGTACGTGGTTTGAAGCACAAACAATACGAAGATCGTATTGCAAGTCTCAATCTATTCGACTTTCGCTACCGCCGTCTTAGAGGTGATTTGATACTTATGTTCAATATACTGCATACCCCCAACCATCCCCTAAATAAACTATTCACGCGACTACCACCCAGAACCAGCCGGAGTCACGACTATACAGTACATATTCCCGACTCGAGACTAAACTGTCGAAGGTACTTTTATTCCGTACGTGTATGCTTTACCTGGAACTCCCTACCTTGTAATGTTGCAGATTCACTCACCTTGGATATATTCAAATCGAATTTGGACAATTTCATGTTGACTAATCCAAACTTTGAACCCATATATTTTACACCATAAAAGCTTTGAACTTTGAAACCGGTTTCTGTCCAATGGATTTTTACTGGAATCCTGAACTGCTCAATAAGCAAACAAATTCCGTTTTTCTACCCATGTTATTCGTAACTCCCATATTATTCTGTGGTTTTGTCAACCTATACGCTTTTTAGACCATTAAAATTGAATGGAACTGAATTGAATTGACCGAGAGGACTACTACAGACACAGTGCGTGTATGTGTCAATAATGTTTATTGTTTTTTTCGAATTTTGAGATATCATTCCGCAATTTCTTTATGTATTATATTTATTATCGCATGTCTTTTTTGAAAATCAGCTTTTTATATTCACCTTTGTGGTGACAGCTTACGTGCGAATATTGTCAGTCAAGTGAGTGAATTAGCAATCAATTGCAATGAGTTTTCATAATATAGCTTGCAACGAATTTTGAATGCAAAATTTCCTGATGTCATTTTCATCAATTCAATTCAATTCAATTCAATTCAATGGTCTAAAAAGCACATAGCTTTACAAAAACCACAGAATAATATGCGAATTACAAATAACATAGGTAGTAAAACGGGGTTTGTTTGATTAGTTCAGGAATCACGTAAAAATATATAGAGCAGAAATTGTTTTCAACCGGTTTGATAGGGTAAATATGTATAGTTTACTTGGATGCATTGGTTCAAAGCTTTATGATGCAGAATATATTGTTTCAATGTTTGGATTGGTCGACATGAAGTTGTCCAAGTTTGATTTGAATATATCCAAGTTGGGTGAATGTGCAACGTTACGGGGTAGGGAGTTCCAAGTAAAACATACACGTAAAGAATAAAAATACCTTCGACAGTTCAGCCTCGAGTCGGGAATAAGTACTGTATAGTTATGACTCCGGCTTGTTCGTGGTGGTAGTCGTGTGAATAGTTGATTCAGGGGATGGTTGTGGGTATGCAGTATATTGAACATAAGAATCAAGTCGCCTCTAAAACGGCGGTAGCGAGAGTCGAAGAGATTGAGGCTTGTAATCCGATCTTCGTATTGTTTATGTTTTAAACCACGTACGAGCTTGGTGGTCCGATGATATATTCTCTGCAAGAGGCTGATGTCCTTATGTAGCCAGGGTGACCAAGCCTGAACCGCATACTCCATGGTTGGCCTCAAGTACGTATTAATTATTCGATGAACAGTTTGCTTCGTGAAACTCCCGAACACGCGTTTAATAAGAAGCAGTACTCGCGACGTCTTTTCATAGACAGCTGTGGCGTTATGCGACGGTTTCAACGTGCTGCTCACCCACACACCCAAGTCCTTCTCCTTGTCAGTGCTTTCAAGAATATGGGAACCAAGGTTGTAGGAGTACTCGAAATGTCTTCCAACAGTCAATACCTTGCATTTGCTGAAATTAAAAGGTAGTTCATTTCTAACTGACCAGTTCTGTAAGGCATCAAGGTCCAGCTGAAGCTGTCTGCAATCTTCAGTTGTGCGTACTTGTGTCCACAGCTTGATGTCATCCGCAAGTAACAAGATTTTGCTGCAAACAAGTTTCGGTAAGTCGTTTACATAGATCAGGAACAGAATTGGTCCAAGCACTGATCCCTGCGGCACCCCACTCGTTACTGCAATGGGTCGTGATAAAGCACCGTCAACCCTTACTCGAATGACACGGTCGCGGAGATAATCCTCAAACCAGGCTAGTAATGAACCCTTGATGCCACATTGCTCCATTTTTTGTAGTAACAGACTGTGGTTGACACGATCGAATGCTTTGGACATATCAAGATAGCACGCGTGTATGGTGAGACCTTTGTCTACAGCTTGTGTCCAGTCATCGAGGGAGAGCTGAATGTTTGAAAGGCAAGAGTGTATTTTTCTGAAGCCGTGTTGTTCGACTGCGAGCAAGCAATTGTCTTTCAGATGTGTTGTGACGCTGTTTGCAACGAGGCGCTCCATTACTTTAGATATCACCGGTCTATAGTTGGATACTTCGGAAAAGTTTTCTCCTTTGTAGATTGGGGTAATGATGCCATTCTTCCAATCACATGGGACGAAACTTCGGGTTAAAGAGAGATTAAACAAGTAGGTCAGGGTCGTACACAAAGTAGAAGCACAGTTTTCGAGGATCAGCGGTTTAATTTCGTCAGCTCCGGGAGATTTTTTCGTGTTGAGATTTAGCAATGTGCGGAGGACACTGTCCGGGGTAATAGTTAGTTGTTGTAAAACATTTTCAGGTGAGGTAACGGGAGTTAAGGGGCAGGTAACTGTGTTCCGTGGGCTGAAGACAGTGGAGAATAAATGGGCTAGAACTTCGGCGGATTCCGATGCTGTGGTTGTTGTCCCATCACGTGTCTTTAAAGCAGCAACCCCTGGTTTCACCCCAGACCGGTTATTTATGATCTGATAGAGAATTTTGGGGTTTGATTCCATTTTGTTGAGTAAATGTTTTTGATAATTCAGTTTGTCCTCAACAACAAGTTTGTTTACCTTATTTCTCAGCAACCGAAATGTCTCCCAACTCTCAACAGTGGTATTTTGTCGATGAGCCCGCCATGCAGCATTACGCAAAGTTAACCATTTTCGTGTTCGGCTACTCAGGTTAAACGTATATCCATTTTTTTGCACCTTTGGAACAAGATGAGAGTGCATTTCAACGGCAGATTTAGGTTTGTTTATCATCCACTGCCACTGATCCTGCACGCTGTCGGACTTAAGACCAGGGTCTGTGGTGTTCTTGAGAGTAGATTTAAGTTGTGAAAAGTCAATTTTTCTAATCACCTTGTTGATGTCACTTGTTCTGATTGCCTAGCAAATATAATCAAACGTAATAAGTAAGTGGTCGTTGAGTCCTATTGGAGCTTCATAAGTGAGACTTTCAATCACGTGCTCTCCATTTGTCAGTATCAAGTCCAAGATAGACGGCGTATCAATACCCCGAAATCGAGTATTATTGAAAATATGGTTGTAGAGTGGAATTTCTTCAAGCAACTGTTGGTATAAAGCATTTACAGAGTTTTCTGGATGAAATGAATTTCCCCTAAAGTTCGGCAGATTGGAATCTCCGATCAGAAGAAGTCTGCCGCGGTATCTGTTAGCCGCTAAGCGTATATTTGCAAGTAATGCTGAATTGTAGGCTTCGTCGGCTGAGGGCGAACGGTAAATCACACCCACTATGCATTTTTCTCCTGCTATTACATTTAGCGAACACCATAATGTGTCTTGCAGTTGTAAGTCATCATCAGTGATCTCTTGGCAGAGCAATTTCGGAATATGGTAAATCGCAACACCACCTCCCCGAGTCAGGCGATCGTGACGAAGTAGGGACATACCTTCAATGGCAACTTCATTGTCTGTTAAAGTTGGATGAAACCATGTCTCAGTTACGGCAATCACGTCTGGTGAGTGTGTGGTAGTTAGTTCAGTCAATTCGTGTAGTTTGATTGTCAAGCATTGGGCATTCGTATATAAAAATTTGACAGTCGATGTTGATAGCAAGGACGGTTCATGAGATAAACTTATTGGTACAGCTCGGTCTGAGTCGGTAGGTAGGTAATTTTGTTCGCCGACTCCGGTAGAGTCGGCCGAATTCCGTTTTTTGTCTTAGTATTTGGACTTTCGGCATCAGCCTTGATATTATTAGTTTTGAGACGTCAACAACAAAGTACATTTCATATGTAGTATGACCAGCTATAAATTTTATAAAATAATTCATTTTGTTAAACCTCGAAAATTGTTACATTTCCACAATTAAATGGTTTCAGCTCATTTATATATGTCGTGACAATGCATCCGATACAGTCCCTTGACCAAGGTCTTTGGTCTTGCTAATGCTGATTGGTAGCCCAATGCCTCAGCATAAAATACAGTCAATTGACGACTGGAGGATCTAGTGGGAGTGAGCAATAATGGCTGCAACGTCGGCAAACAGCAGGTCGCTGATAAGCACATTTCGTGCGTTTGTTTGTGCTCTCAACCGGTTCAAGTTGAAAAGCTTGACATCACTTCGCGTGCGTTTGTAAATGACTTCTATCCTCATACTGGAAGCGTTATTAAGAAGCAGATCAAAGAAAATGCCGAACAGCGTGGGAGCAGGAAAACACCCTTGTTTGACGCCTCGGCGAATTTCAAATGCTTCTGAACTGCAAACTTTAAAATGGACTGAGCCTTTCATGCCTGAGTGGAACGAAATAACGAGTCTGAACAGCCTTGCGGGGCAGCCTATCCCTGCTGACGTAGTCGAATGCTTTAGTTAAATCAATAGAAACAGCGTATGACGGCATACGCTGTTCCCGACAGAAAGAAGATCATGTCAACGGTTGATCTTCCGTTGCGGAACCCACATTGATATACGGAGGAAATTCTATCAGTTAAAACATGTAACTGTATCTGTCATACATTTGAACATCAAGAATGCTGACTGTTTCTCATCCAACACAGCAGTCATTGCAGAAGCTTTTTCTACGAACCAGTCGTTTGTTCAAGCTTTCTTAGGACCGAGCGTGAAAAGTGGAACTCGGTATAGATAGCATTTTATCGATTCACAGTTTTCTGAAGCAGATTCGAGTGAGGTTGTCTAATTGAACTCGGCTGTGAAGGCTTTTGCAAATTTCGCAGCTGGATTAGGTTAGCACATGCAAGTGACGTCTATCCTAGACTTAGCAGAAAATTTAGTGCGGTGAAATCTCTTGCTGGGAAGCTTCAGTTTTGCACAGACCGGTGAAAGATAAGTGTTACAGTCTGCGCTTTGATATGACATGGTGAGAAGTACGCTTCCTATATTAGTGCGCCTAACAAGAATAAGATCAAGCTGATGCCGATGCTTAGAGCGAGGATGTTTCCACGGGACCTTATGCTGTAATTTTGTTTGAAATAAAGTGTAACTGACACAAAAACTGAACTGTGTGCACATTTCCAAAAGGCGTTGTACATTTTCATTCAATTTACCCAAACCGCACTTCCCGAGACACTTTTGCCTTGACACTTAATCTGCACCAACTCTGGCATTGAAATCACCCAATAAAAATAACAATACCGGTAATGCACTTCAGATGTAGAGTCCAAATCCGTTCGCTCCTATTGCTGCTCGGTTCTGCTGCTTTTAGTAGGTCGTTTCGCACGGCAAGCACAAATCGATGCAGTCGAGGCTCATCAGAACACCTTCCTTTCAAAAAATCATGTAATTTTTTATATTAGCATACCAGTGTCTGGTAATCTTGTCTCTTGCAGGGCAGCCACGTCGACCTTCAGCCTCTTCAGCTCACTGTTAATCACAGCTGATTTTTTTACGCCTCGGATATTCTAGACGTCGTCAAGAAATAAAGGAAGCATGGACCGGACGCTCTAGGTTCCCAGTTTCAGAACTGACCTTTTTTGTTTAGTATTTCGTTTAGCTGGTTCGAAAAGATGTAGCCTGCTTTTCGGTTGATACCTAATCTAGATGCACCAAATTAGAATAGCAGACAGTGGTGAGACAGCACCTTATTGATTGGCGGTCAAAACAAATGATTTACAAGTCTTCTCCTTAGATTATAAATCATTTTTTTGTCATGATATTTCACGCAGTTCCATTGCATTTAACTGTTATCACAATCAAAATTCCACATCTATATTATCTAGAAAACGTATTTTTGTATGAACCAAGACTAATGCTATGTAATAATTAGAGATAATTTGGCTCTGTTCGATTCACTTCAAATTTCACATAAATATAACGAATTCAATCGATGGAAGTCTAGTTCTGTTGATACTAACGATGAATTTCATCAAATAAATTTTTCACCATTTATCTGGTGGCCGAATAATCTGATTCGTTTTACTCGCTTTGAGATTTCAATAGTTTTAAAGTATAGTCTAAATTTACATTATGATTTTTAAAAGCACGAGAGGTTTTAAATATTTTAGGTCGACATGCAAAGCAGATCACAAAAGTAAAGCTAAGCAAAGTTTGTGTCTCCATCGCTTTATATCCAGCCACATTCGCGTTCAGTATGCAACATCGCTGGATTTTTGTGGCATTACGACTGGCATATTATTAACTTGAAGCAAGACCACCCACCACATCCTCTAAAGCAGGATTATCCTACGGAGCATGCACGTCAGTCGCGTTGAAGGCCGATTGTTCCAATACCCTGTTTTTATTGCCTGGTTTCAAACAACTTCCGCTCAGGTCAGTTCAATTCAATTTGCACCGGAAAGTACGTGGCTAACAAGCCAATCGAGCTTCCTGAAAAGCTGCGGAGCAGCACCCACTACTGTTAAAATGTTTATTTTCTTTTAGTCTGTTTTAACTTTTCGACGATCTCGACCGCCAAGAGGTTATCCATACAATATTCAGGGAGCGCCACCATATCTTTGGTCGAAGAGCTACATTTTTAGAGCTAACTCTTCAAAATGCTCCATGTACATATCCGCTAACACTGGGGAAATAAGTGAACCCATCGCTTAACTTTCCTTTTGCTTATATAACTGTCCATTAAACAAGAAGTGGTTCATATTCAGACAAATCGCTATACCGTTAACGATTTGCTGTACACTCAAGTTGGTACGATCTGCCAATGTCGCGTTTGAATTAAGTGCATTTTTTGCTAATTCTAGAGCGCTAGTGGTGTCCACGTTCGTGAACAGGGCGCTTACATCGAAGCTAACCATCATTTCATCCTCGTCGACGACGAACGAAATCAAAAGATTTCTTAATGAAAGAATCCCTGTTCCCGATTAGCGGTTTCAAAAAATGAGCGAGATGCTTCGCTAATTCGTGTGTTACCCATAAACTACTCTCAAAGATTAATTACAAACCTTATCTTTTATAAGTCAGTTAATATTGTGGGGCAATGTCCCTAATGTCCTAAGCTAATTTCTGCAATTTCGCGCTGTTCTCATTATTCCGGAGTTTTCGGAACGTATCGCACGCGATGAGCGATGCGTACCAATATTTACGCATTAATTGAACTCAGGGTGAAATATCTGACGCAAACACTTTGGTTGCGTAACCAACAGTCATTCGAAGTTGAAACAGTATCCCTTCTGCGTTGTCGTAAATAGAAGTCCATACTCATAGCGACATCGAATCCGCGAAGCATACGTAGCCCTCTTAAAAGAAACACCCAGAGTATTATCGTTGCGCGATCCACAAACGAATGATGGATTAGCTAAAATCGATAGTATTTGTGCAGTTATCTCTTGTTTTCTCTCACAGGGTTAGCGCACTGTATCGGGTCAATACTCAAGTGCAATGAAAATCTAGTTTGAAATTATGGTGAGATTAATTCGAAGTCTGCCATTAAAACTATATTTGAAAACATAGATTGATAAGTACATTCATTTCTAGACGGTAACGTCGATCAGAAATAATCATATTATCAAGTCAACGCTCATTGACAATCGCATCACTTTGTTATAGTAGTCGATGAAATCCGGGGCTCTTCAATACAGTTTCCTGTGTAACAGGTGCCGTTAAAACTAAAGGAACAGCTCGTGCAATAAATGTAGACAACGATGCCGTTGCAGTTGTCAGAGAGAAGTTTTACCTCCCATTAGATGAACCGCCTTCATGGACTTGTTGCACCATCCGCCCGAATCAAACTGGTTTTGAGGATCCAGTCACTCGAATTCACTCCTATCACAGATTATTAGGAGAAGTTACACCGAGCCACACAGGACAACGCTTGTAGAACAGGAGCTGGACTTGGTTGACAGAGGCCATATGAGTAGCGCGTCGTTAGAGAATTTACGGAAATGAGAGCATATTTGCAAAACCACTCTTTCTATGAACAACCATGAAATCAGCGAATTAGTATCAACCGTTTAAAATGGGATGGTAAACGCAAGTAGTTCAAGTAGTGACAAGAAACTCATCGTTATACTAGTGCATTTCTTGCGCGTAAGCTTGTTCAATTGACTAATTATTCGAGCATTGTCATCCTTCGCACTTCAAACACGTCATTACTATTGATTGGAACATTCTACTTCGACCCACTGTGCTTGTTGGTCAACCCACATTTGGCAGTGTTGAGTATGAATTTGTCTAGTAATAGAAAAAAAGACGTTATGTGCATAAGAAACGTACAAAATCGCAAATAGAAGCAAAACACTCACAGTGTACCGTAAATCATTGTGCCAGTTTGTACGTAAGAAGCCACATTTTGTATTCTGTTTTTTGCATAATCAATGACGGTCGGAAAAATCATGCACTCACTGTTTAAAACAGGTTTAAGTTTAAAAAAGAAATCACACACTCTTCTTGAGATAAAAACAAAGTTTCAGCGATACATTGAATGAAAACGCGATCGTGTACCGAGGTCAATCTTCACGGTGATTAATACATGGTGACAATAACAACCGGTGCACTGAACTAAAGTTGCTAATATTCACTTCATCGTGATCTAGGTGACCGGTGCTCTCTTGAATCGATTTACCGCTAAAATGAACAACACACGATCAATACATTGAATGATGATTGTGTTAAATCGTGCATCACATATTCAACACGAATCCGCTTAAACGTGAACGAAGGATTTCGGCATATGCATTGAAAGATTTAACTAATATTTGTTAAAATTTATTTTTTGGGTAAACTGTTTTTTTCTGTCAGTTGTACGTCGATATTATTTATATGTGGCGAACGAGAAACGTCGTTTCTCGATGGGTAGAGGATACTGTGATGATACTCTCAACTGAGTGAATTTTCAATTGGTTTTTGTTTGTCAAATTTTAATTGTTAGTGATATAATGTTCCTCATTAGTATGCATTTGAATCACACAAACCCCGCAACCGAAACGGGGTGTTTGCACACGTCAGTGGGATACGCGCACAAATCTTAATTACAATTAGTCCACTGTTTTTGACATGTGGATCTTGATTATAATGTGCCTACATGATCGTGCCTTGTGTGTGTGATGGAAATGTATGCAAATGAGTATGTTTGTTCAATAATATGGGTTGAACTCCATATACCTGCGTTTTCGCTCATGCGACCGACCTGATGTTCGCACCAACCCTATCCAACAGTTGCATACAAGATAATTTTTATGCATTGTTCAATGATTATAAACGTTTGACAATCTTAAACTTGTGTAAATTCTGCATCCCCATTCCGGAGTAACGCAGCACTTGGAGTAAATTTGACAATTTTGAATGGATTATAAAACAACATTCGAATATGAAGAACTGTTGTCTGCGTGAATACGGAAGACGTTTACCATTCTAATTGCTATTTCACTTTGATAAACGCCTAATAATTTCGAGATTTATCAGGACGAGATGCTTGACTCATCTAGGCTTCGACATTTGCAATTTTGTTTGCTTAAAATCTTGTGTTAGCGTGTATAGATGCGTTTTTCATTTTGCACTTGTGATAAGTGAAAGCGATTACGTTCTGCAAGACCAACAGTATGTCTTTTCGTCTTCGTTTAATTATATAAACACAAATTTGTTCGTAATATATTAAACCTGGAGTCACTTGTATTACTCGGAGGTAACTGCTATACAAACAAATCGATGCAGTCAAACAATAAGTGACGACAACTGTGAACTGCAAACTGTGAACATTCAAGGTAAATGTTCTATAACTATCGCATCGCCATTGAGAGCTGTGTACCATGACTAACAAAAATCGCCAAGTGATTATCACACAATTTCAATGGCGACTTATCTGCCACAGATCATCCGTCAAATGCTTGTAATGAAGATAGCGGTTAGAGTATCAACTGAAAACCATTATATTTGATGTTTCAACAATACAACTGGAGACCAAGCGGTTGAACCTAAAGCAAACCAACGGACCGCCAAAATAGAAGATCCTTTGATCGGCACATTTGAGAAGTACAAGGCAACAGAGTAAAGCACCTAGAGTTCTAGTAGCACGATGCGGAAACGATTGAGAAAATGTTTAGTTCGAACTTCCTATCCTTTGACTCAAGTCGAATCAAAGTCAAGCGGAAGATTGTGTTATTAACAATTATTCGAATTCTATGAGGTTGGATTATCAAAAAGTAATTTCTACCGTAATACCCAACAACTTCTGGCAGTCATATGCATAATTAAAGTGCAATTGTAAACCTTTTTTATCCCGGATGCTAAACCTGTGCACTGCAATGCAGAACAAACGTGAGTTGGCGGCAAGAACTGTGGTGATCTGATGTCGACTGTGTCGCTCCAATGCACTCATCACAGAAACATGAACTTGCAATGTGTTGGAAAGGGTCTGTGTCCGATCGCGGGAATGTATCCATGATAAATAAACTTTATAACGAAAAGCATAGGGCAATTGGTTAAACCATACATGAAAGGTTTTCCAGATGAGTCGTTTGATTGAATAAAAAGGGTGGGAATCCGTTACAATCTGGCGTCCAACTTTGCAGCGTTAAAACTTGAACGTGAGCACGGATTACGCAAGCTGTCTAATTGGTCTGTTGATGTTGATCACAACTGGAAACAACCAAGGCAATTGAGGGAATAAGCAACATGCGGAGGTGCATCAATTTATCTTAATTTCACTTGTCTATATTAAAAGAGCTCAGCCCCCACTATGATCTGTGCAGTTCTCTGCCACCTAATTTTTGGGCAAATAAATGCAATTTTAATCTGATCGCTCAACCTACTGACAAACTTGGTATGACGGAGCCACTCTCTCAGAACGCAAGCGTTTGCGCTGCACCCAATTTCGTGAATGAAAAAACAAAAACAACAGGCAAAGAAGGCGATGAATATAAGATTTTGTTCTGAATTCGGTCTGTTAGAGCTACCGATAGCCACGATATGCGACCAAGCTAAATTAATCGGAGTACATTTTATCTCATCCAACAATTTACACAAACAATTTGGAGATGAATTTCGTGATGATCTGGGGTACTGCATGAAGTCTCAAGCTAAATCACATTTGCGACCCTGACAAAAACCCGCTTTCCAACAAAAGCGTCCGGTACCGTTCTCCACTATCCAACATGTAGAAGAAGAACTCACTCAACTACATCCAGCTGGTGTTCTTCTGCATGTCACATACTGTGCTTGGGAGGCCTAAATTGCAGTGGTAAAAAGCAAAGGATTAAACCCGAATGTGCGCCGACGTCTCCACTGGACTGACAAATGCTCTTTAATAAAACTGTTACCCGTTATCAGTCCCTGAGGATCAATCACGTATAGTGACTGTCTTCCAACTTATACATATCTACGGATTCTATGTACGACCGGAAAATGCTATTTCTATTTTACATCTATCAAATATCTCGGATTTATTTTTGATCTTTCTGGCCGTCACCCAGTCCCGGAGAACATTGGGGCCATACATAAAATGCCAGCTCCGAAAGGCCAAGCGACGTTGCGCTCTTTTATTGGACTGATCAGTGATTAAAGAGTATACCTACCCTCCTTACAATTTTCGGGCGCCTCTCAATAGATATTTGTTAAAATATCATAAATGAAAATGGGATTTAGAATGTTCCGTCGCCTTCATTCAATTGAAAGTAATGCTGTGATAAGACCTGCTGCTCACTCAATATGACCCTCGACTACCGATTACTGTTCCTGCTGATGCGTCCCAGCATGGTTTTGGAGCAGTCATTTTACATACTTTTGCTGATGGTTCCCAGAAGGCTATTGTGCATGCATTAGGAACACTGACAAATGTAGAGGGAAACCACGGACACATAAAAAAGAAAGCACTGCCCAGTGTACTTGCAGTTCGACGGTTCCATAATGTGGCGAATGACATTTTCCACGTTATTGACCATTCAAGAAACACCAATTTCAGAGGTGCAACAGAATGGGACATAAAGATAATTACTGCACGGTAAACTATTTTGAGAAAACATTTGTAAGATGTACATTGAGTTTATTTTATTGACAAATAAGAGTTTAAATCTACTGGTATTTTTGTATATTTCTTACCATTCTTGTTTTACCGAACTACTTGAATTTATTCGTTCTTGAGCTTATATTTCTGTATCTTTATTTGGCCGTTTGCGCGCTATTTGAAGTTGCAATCATTCGTGGTCATTGTTGCTGTTGAATATTGTTGTTTTTGGATTCAGTACGAAGCGGAATAATTGAGGTTTGCTATTTTTATTGTATAATTATTTTGCTTCAATAGTACCGTACTCATCTCACGTATTGTATTGTCAATATTTTGGTGGGCTTGGACGCGTCACTCAACCGTTGGATAGACACATTGGTGTTTATATCGTGACTGAAATCTTTGACGTTGAACTCGATTTTCCCCGGACCGAATTGTCGGTTACAGTACTCAATTTGCTTCGTTTGAAACATTGGGACAGTACTCAATTGGCTTCGTTCGAGCAAATGAGGAAAACGAAGAAATCGTCGAAGAAAACGACTGAACACGACCAGAAGGATCCTTTAGACGGGCAAGTCGGTAATCTTTCATTGGTTGATAACATGTCATGCTCAGGTTCGGTAGGTAGTTCTAACTCTGGTAATCTTAGGGTGCAGTTTGTGTTATTACAAATAGAGGAAGAACAGAAGCATCAGGAGCTTGAGTTAGGACTGTTGAACTCTGCGAATGCTACTCGACTTGCACGACTTAAATTGGAACTGTCTAAGGATGGAGATTCTGGCCTGGTTGCTGGAGACGTTAAGGCTGAGTTGACCGTCAAGGAATATCTCAGCTCAGTTACACTCCAAGAAGCACGCAAAGGGTCGAGTCATTTCCTTGACCGTGTAACACCGGTGATGCAACGAGTAGAATTGCAGTATTTTGATGGCAATCCATGACAGTATTGGAAATTTATACGTCAGTTTGAAAACTATATTGGAAGTAATGTTTTTGACGACGGACAACGTATGCTGTATTTGCTGCACTATTGTAAGGGTCAAGCGCGAGATGCTATCGATGGATGTAGTATGTTGTCGCCCGAAACTGCCTACAAAAGGGCGCAAGAGATATCGACTGATCTCTATGAACAGACTCATGTTATCGCGCGATCAATGATTGACCGCTTAACTTCATCCATGGAAAAAGTGAAGTCAAACGGGGTTTCGCTGACACAAATCTCGATAGAGATACAGAACTGTGAGACTGCTTTATCTAAAATGAATTGCGATGCGGACCTAGATTCGTCGACGACACTTGAATTAGTCGTCTTTGAGCTGCCACACGAATTGCAGGATCGGTGGGCGAGGTTAGTTGATGTGATTCACCGAGACAATCGCCAGTCAAAGTTACACGATTTGCAAAGTTTCTTAGCAGACGAAGCGCGAATAAGTCGTAGTCGTTTCGGTCAAATCGCAACAAAAGCAAATGTGAAGGTGACTGACAAGACAGGAAAAGAATTTGCGCGTATTCATAATACGGCGAACCAAATGAACCAGTTCCAATCGAAGATAGCCGTCAATTGCTATGTTTGTGGTGGTGAACACCATTTGAAGAAGTGTGACAAGTTCAGATATTACGATGTGACCGGTCGGTGGAACGCTTTCAAGAAACATCAGGCTTGTTTCTTGTGTCTTTTCAGAGGTCATCGTGCTACGGATTGTCGAAAGAAAGGCCTGTGTTCTGTTTCCGGCTGTAACGGAAGACACAGTCACCTCCTTCATATATGCAAGAAGGAAGAAACTGAAAATTCTCTAAAATGTAACAGTCTGAATACTAGTTACGAACGTGTTCGTCTAGGCACATTTCCTGTTACTATACTGGGACCACATGGCGCAGTAGATACATACGCTATGTTAGATAATGGTTCTGATGTGTCCCTGGTGAAAAACAGTCTTCTAATAAAGTTGGGAATCCAACCTGAGAAAGAAGTTTTGCATGTTCGAACACTAAATTCGGTATCTCATCTAGACTCAGGCACGACGGAATTGTCTTTGGGGCCATTGAGTTGCCAAGAGCCTGCCATACTCATAAATCGTGCATTCTATGACCGGAGTTACCGAGAAACAATAGTTGTTCAACTGCTATAGATGTCATGCCATGGGAACATCTGAAAGACCTTGACTTGCCTGACATTCCTGATAAAACTATTGGCCTGCTTATTGGAGCAGACGTACCGGATGCGCACTGGGTGATGGAGCAGAGATTAGGTCGCCGTAACGAACCCTTTGCTTATCAAACAACACTTGGCTGGGTGGTTTTTGGACCTGTTATCTCAGACCCGACACGCAACAAGTTTGTGTTCAGTGTGCAACGGGAAGACACGGATGTGGCTGAGCAATTGAGGTTGATGTACAATAATGAATTCGAGCACAGTGCCTCATGTGATCAACACATGTCGAGGGACGAAATAAAAGACGTTCAACTTGTCGAAAAATCTTGTCGTTTGAAAGATGGGCATTTTGACGTGTGTTTACCTTGGAAAAAGGATTTCAACAGACTCTACAGCAACCGTAAACAAGCAAAGTCGCGTTTACAGAGTCTGCGTCCCAAGTTTCTGCGAGATCCTGAGTTACTTCAAAGGTATGCAAGTGTGATGGAACACAATTTTATCTGCGGATATGCAACTCATGTTCCAGATCATCAATTGTCGACAAACTTTCGACCTCGATGGTATTTTCCCCATCACGCAGTTATCAACCCTAAGAAACCTGGTAAGATAAGGGTTGTTGAAGAAATGTTGTGAGCCAGTTTCTGAGCCTGTTATTGACCAAGGTGCTCTGAGGTTTTTGTGGTGGCCGAACAGTGACTTATCTCAAACTCCTACTGAATACCAGATTGCGGTTTATCCATTTTGGAGCTGTTTCATCGCTATTTGTCGCGAATTTTGCACTCAAGCAGATGCTTGTGCGTTGCGATCAGAACGCCTTTCCGCTGGTTGCCGAAGCTATTCAAAATAACTTTTATGTTGACGGTTTGCTGATTTCCGTAACGAGGAAGAGTGATGCAATAATCTTTGTCGACGAAATTTGCCGGACGCTTAAGAAATGCGGTTTCACGTTGCGGAAATGGTTGTCGAACTGTAAGAGTATTTTTAAAGATGTCTCAAATCAACAATTAGCTCATCCTGGTGTCAAATTTCATCTAAATCTCATCCCTCCTGATAGAACATTGGGTCTTAAATGGGATTCAATTGCTGATGAGTTTCGGTTTTTGTTTTGGCCGAAGGAAGTTGCCCTTACGAGACGCTCGTTGCTGTCAGCGGTTTCGTCCTTGTTTGATCCATTGAGGTTGGTCGCTCCAATCTTGTTGCCTGTCAAGTTGTTATCAGAAAACTTTCCACTTGGTAATATAGCAGAGCATGCACTGGGTTGCTAATTATCTAATGCAGCCAGAGCACTCCCAGGTACAGTGCCGGTTATTGGGAGGGAAACAAGATAACACCCACTTCTCCGAAAAGCAATCGAATTCACACAAACGAAATGGCCACACAAACATCGAAAGGTTCTATTATTGTCCCTCTCGAGATGAGATGGGTCCTTTTCTATCATAAATGATTCACTAGTGTACACTATCCATGTAATAATCACCCCTTCTCCCGTTTTTGAGTTATCAGTCGACACCATTTGAGACACCCCGGAAACGGTCGGATAAAAGCAATAGCAAGAACTTATAAGTTCTGCCTCGGCATCGACAAAGATTTTGAACATGCGGTTCTTTCATGCTCTGGGTGCCATCAAGCTGCGAAATCTTCGCCTCAGCAACAACCAATTCCATGACCGATCAAATCACAACCCTGGGATCAAGTCAAATTGGATTTTGCCGGGCTAATCGATAAAGTGTCATATCTGTTTGTGGGTGACGCTCATTCAAAGTGGCCAGAAATTACTCCTGTGAACCCGCAAACTGCAACCGCTACCATCAATGCACTGGAGAGAAACTTCAGATACCATTGCTTGCCAAGCACCATCGTGTCTGACAACAGTTCGCAATACTTCTTCACCCCTTAAAAACAGTTATGTAGAGCACAAAATAATAATTACCTTCCTTCTTTTCCCTAAAACCCTAAAACAACGGTTAAGGCGAACGTTTTGTTGACGTGTTCAAATATGCACAATTAAAAGCGCGTAGCGAGGGGACAACTATGGAAGTGCTTCAACGATTTCTACTGGTCTAACGGTCAGCACCGCATGCGAGATTTCCTAACAATCAGTCGCCAGTAGAAGTCCTCATAGAGCATCAATTGCGGACAATTCTAACTCTACCAACTCAAACTCAAGACCAAGAAGAACGTTCTGTGAAAAACAGTTATACACTAAGTAATGAGAAATATGTATCGGTTTGTGACCATCGCCCGAACATGAATCGTTGGGTTTGCGGACGAATCACTAATCTCCGAGGTACAGTTCTCTATTAGGTTACCGTTCCGCATAGTTTATGGTTACGCCATCGCAATCATTTACGTCCTGCACCTACCAATACTCAATGAACTACTCCGGTTGATGCAAGCGTCTAACTGGATATATTACTAGACACATTTGGGTTCCTCGTTTCAACCACAGAAACCACTTAAGCTCACGAGAGGCGAACGAATTCGCAGACCGGCATCCAGGTTACAGGTTGGCCCTAGGAGGAAATAGCACGAAGGTTTTACTAGGGTAGATGTCCTGTATATAATCTCTGGGGTTGTCTAGCTCTAGAACTTACAAAACTGTGCCCTGATCTCGGCTTGTTTATTTCATAAACATCCTGTGTTTTTCTGTTCTCTGTCTCAGTGGGATTGGTCTCTATTATCATCTAGTTGATCAATTGTCACACGGTCTCTCGTATCCAGTTCATAGCAATTTTAGTTGATGCATTCAAATTACATTCAAATGTTGGCGCATTCTCAGTAAATCGGAATTATTTAGCAACTGCTCCATTCTTATGTTGATTATATAGGCCACCATGTCATAAATGAGGTCATTCAATTCTGGGGAACAATGATCATGTTGCACTGGATAAGCAAATTATAAAATTTCGCGCTGTTATTATTATTACGGGACATTCGGAACGTATCACACGCGATGATCACTCGCATAAATTGAACCCAAAGTGAAATATATGACACAAACACTTTTGTTTGCGTAACCAACTTTCATTCGAAGTTCAAACATTATCCATTTTTAGTTGTCGTCATTTGAATTCTAATATACATAGTTTACTGTGTAGCTAGTGCCTTTAAAACTGAAGGACAAGCTCGGTGAATAAATTTAGAGAACGATGCCATTGCGGTGGTCAGAAAAAAGGTTAACATTCCCTTAGAAAAACCGCCTTCATGGACTTGCTGCTCCATCCGCCCGAATCAAACAGGTTTTCAGGATCCAGTCACTCGAATTCACTCCTACCACCGATTATTAGGAGAAGTTACGCCGAGCCACACAGGACAACGCTTGTAGACCACGAGCTGGACTTGGTTGTCAGAGGCCATATGAAAAGCGCCTCGTTAGATAATTTTCGGGAATGAGAACTTTTTCGCAAAACCATTTCTTCTATCAACAACCATGAAACCGAAGAATTAAAATCATTCGTTTAAAATATGATGGTAAACGATGCTAGTTCAAATAGTGACAAGATGCTCATTTTTATACTAGTGCAATTCTTGTAGGTAAGCTTGTTGATTTGACGTATAAATCGAGCATTGTCATTCTTCACACTTCAAACACGTCATTACTATTGATTTGAATATTGGACTTCGACCCACTGTGCTGGTGCTTGACCCATATTTGGCAGTAGTGAGTCTGAATGTGTCAAGTACTGGAAAAAAATACGTTATGCGCATTTGAAAGGTAAAAAATCGCAAATAGAATAGAAACAATCTCAATGTACCGTAAATCACTAGTAGTGTATCATTGTGCCAGTCTGTACGTAAGAAGCCACATTTTGTATTCTGTTTTTACATAATCAATGACTGTCGGAGAAATCATGCACTCACTGTTTAAAACAGGTTCAAGTTTTAAAAAAAATCACACACCCTTCTTGAGATAAAAACACAGATTCATCGAAACTTTGAATAAAACTACGGTAGTTTTACGAGGTCAATCTTTACGATGATCAAAACATGGTGACCATAACAACCGGTGCACTCAACAAAAGTTGCTCATAATCTGTTCATCGTGATCTAGGTGACCAGTGCGCTCTGGAAGTGATCTAGCGCTAAAATTTACAACACACGATCAATACATCGAAAGATAATTGTGCTAAATCGTGCATCACATATTAAATACATATCAGCTTGATGGCGAAGGAAGGAAATCAGCATATTCAAGAAATGGTTTAACTAATTTTTAATACAATTGATTTGGCGTGAATTATTTTTCGTGCCTGTCGATATTATTTATATATGGCAAACGAGAAACGTCGTTTCTCGAGGGGGGAAAGTTACTGTGATGATTCTTTCAACTGATCAAATTTTTGATTGGTTCGTCTACTTTTAATTCTCAGTGATATAATAGTCCTCATTATTATGCATTTGAATCCCGTATACCCCGCAACCGATTTGTGATGTTTGCACACATCAGTGAGATAGACGCACAAATCTTGGTTACATTTATTTCACTGTTTTTGGCATATGAATCCTGGTTGTACTGTACCTAAATGATCCTGACTTGTGTGTGATGGAAATGCATGCAAATGAGGATGTTTGTTGAATACCATGTGTTTAACTCCATCTTCATGTGTTCGGGCACATGTGAGTGAACAGGTTGTTCGCACAAACATTATCCAACATTGGCATACAAGCGCAAATCTGGTTTATCAACAAGATAATGTTTGTATGATGTTTTCAATGACTATAAACTTTTAACTGAGATAAATTGATTCAATGATTTATGGTTAACATGTTAATAATTTTAAAAAGCGCATGATTACGGTGTGAATGAAAATGTGACGAATAGAGTATATTAAATGGGAGGCTCAGGAAGGATGTCCATCTGCGCAGTGACATTGATGTTCTTCGATAGTAGGCCGTACACACGAACTCGGATGTGTCTGTTGCTGAGGTAATCTCTTATCAATTCGTATAGCCTTTCAACACTACCGTGTTTCTTTATCTTGTTGGACAACTTCCAAAAGCAGGTTCGTTTCCAGATGTCTAACGGAATTAAAATTACTCTATTCAGTTTGTGATCTACTATAAAATTGCAACAATTTAGTTTGGAGCTTGAAGATAGAATATGCCCGTTGAATGCGTTTCCGGGAGTCTGGTCAATCTTAAACATTTGTAAAGTCTGCACCCCATTCCGGAGTAACACAGCGCTTGGACAATTTTGAATGGATTATAAAACAACAGTCGCTTATGAAGAACTGTTGTCTGCGTGATTACGAAAGAGGTTTTCTATTCTAACTGCACAACTTGACTTGGATAAATGATGATTATGAACACCTACGAATTCCGAGATTTATCTTGACGAGATGCTTGACTAGTCTAGGCTACGAAATTTCCAATTTTGTTTGCAGGAAATCTTGTGTAAGCGGGTGAAGATTCGTTTATTAATTTTGCTTTTGTGATCAACAAAAGCGATTACGTTTTGCAAGAGCAACAGTTTGTTTTTCATACACCGAGTATTTGTGTAAATATACAAACAAATTCGTTCGAAATCTGTTAAACCTGGTTTCAGTTGTATTACTCGCAAGTAAACTGCTATACAAAGAAATAGTTGCACTAAAATAATAAGTGACGTCAAATGTGAACTGAAAAAGTGTGAACATTCAACGTATATGTTTTATAACTATCGCTCCGTCATTGAGAGCTGGGATGTGTGACTATCAAAAAGAGCCAAGTGAATATCTCCCAAATTCAATGGCCACTTATCTGCCACAGGGCATCGGTCAAATGTTTGCAATGACGATAACGGTAAGTGTAACAACCTTGGAGTCCTATCGGGTAGGCCTAACAACGGACTGCCAAAATAAGAGATCCGTTGATCGGCAAGTTGCAGGATATTTAAAATTGGTTGGCCGAAAAAAGTACGAATACCGCACGTCTATAAGAATCTGAAAAAAATGTTTATTTCATATCCCTTGACTCAAGTCGAATCCAAGTCAAGCGGGAAACTCTGGGATCGAAACCAATTCGAATTATATGGGTTCGGATTGGGGTTGGATTGGCAGAAAGTAATTTGTAACGTAATATCCTACAGCATTGATATACATAAATGTAGTGCAGTTGTGCAACTTATTTTTTAAGATGCTAAAACTGTATACTGCAATGAAGAACAAACAAGAGTTAACGGCTAAGAGGTGTTCTGACGTCGACTGTGTAGCGCCGATGCACACATCACAGAAACCTGTACTAGCAATATGTTGGAAACAGTCTGTGTTTAATCGGGGAAATGTTTCAATGAAAAATAAACTTCATAACAAGAAGCATGACGCGGAGGGTGGAACGATACATGAAAGGACTTCCAGATGAGTCGTTTGAGAGTATAAAAATTGTAGGAAACCTATCCAATCTGGCGTCCAAATGTGCAGCGTGTAAACATTAGTGTGAGCACGGATTACGCGAGCTGGATAATTGGTCAGTTGATGTTTATCACATCTAGAAACAACCAAGGCAATTAAGGGATTATGCTACATGCAGAAATGCATCAATTAATCTAATTTCCAATTGTCTGTTTTAAATAGCTAACTCCCAACTATCATCTGTGCAGCTTACAGTCAGCTTAGATTTGGAATAATAAATGCAATTTTAATCTGGACGTTTTACGTACTGACATACTTGATATGACGGAGCTCATCACTCAGATCCGAAACCTTTACGCTGCACCTGAATACATGAATAGAAAACACAAAAAACAAATAAAAAAGGCGAAGAATAACAGACTTCATTCTGAATTTGGAGTTTATTCTATCTCGTCTAACAATGTACTGGAATTATTAGGAGATGTATTTCGTGATGATCTGAGGCACTACATGAAGTTTCAAGCTAAATCACATTTGCTTTCCTAGCATAAACTCTTTTTCCGTCCCAAGCGTCCGGTACCTTACTCCACCTTCCAACAACTACAACAAGCTTGTTTTGTTGTGTCTGTCACATACTCTGCTTGGGCGGCCCAGGTTGTTGTCATAAAAACGCCGAGGATTCTGTCCATATTTGCACCGACTTCTGAACCGCAATCAATAATGCTCTCGAATTAAAGTGTTACCCGTCACTAGTGCTTGATGATGTGTTCGCAATCCTAAACCGAGGCACTTGCTATGCCAAATCAGACCTAGCTGATGCATTATCTCTAAATAGAAGTAGATCCGTCTCGTCGTGAAATATTTACTATCAACAGAAGTCGGTGCTTATTCCAATACACTAGATTACCGTTCGGGATAAAACCAGTGCAGCCATTTGCCAACAAGTCGCGGATACAGTACTTGCTGACGTTCTCGGATTTGCAGTATATATGGATGATATTTTAATTGTGGGAGCATTCTGCAATCAATTACAATCACGTATAATGGCTGTCCTCCAACGCATACCAGACTACATATTCCGCCTACGACCGAAAAAATGCTAGTTCTATCTTACATCTATCAAGTATTTCGGATTTATTTTTCATGTATCTGGCCGTCTCACAGACTCGGAGTACTATCAGGCTATACAGAAAATGTCAGCTTTGAAAGGCCAAGCGACGTTGCGCACATTTATTGGACTGATCAGTAATTATAGCGTATTCCTGCCTTGCTAATACAACAATAGATTGCCTCTCAATAGGCTTTTGTTAAAAAATAATGAATGGCCATGGGATTCAGGAGTTGTCATCGCCTTCATCCAATTGCAAGTAATGCTGCCATCAGACATACTGCTCACTCACTGTGACCCTCGACTACTGAATTCTGTTGTTGCAGATGCATTCCAGCATGCTGTGGGAGCAGTCATTTTACACACTCTAGCTGATGTTTCCCAGAAGAACATTATATAGTTTTCAAGAAAACCAACATAGTCTGAGCGAAACTACGGACGGATAGCAAATGAAGCAATGGCCTGTGTATTTGCAGTTCAACGGTTAAAAATGTGGCGAATAGCATTTTGCGCGTTATTGCCTATTCAAGAAACACCAATGTCAGAGGTGCAACAGAAAGTGACATACAGAAAATTACTGCTAGGTAAATTATTTTGCGAAAAATGTGTTCAATGATTCCCATCAGTCGGATCCAGTCATCGCTACCTTCAAAACCGAGAACATGGAAATTTAGCGTAAGAGGCACACACTGGGCGATGTGATCTAGCGCTCACGATCAACGTTGTACTCCGGTATAGTTCTGTTTTCCTGGTTGTTGGGTTAGAGACAACGCATTGGTTGATAGAACGCATCGACAGTCTCTTATGCAATATCGACGATAAATCCATTATCACACATAAATTCGTTCACGGCCGGCTCTTCAGCCTCTTACCTGGCCACAAACGGTTACTCGCTGTTTTTCGTTCAAAAACAGGAATTCCCGCACATTCGGCGAGTCGACTGCAAAGATGGGCAATCACACTTCTCAGGTATGAATTCGATATACAATATCGAGGTAAAGAACATCTCAGCCAAGCAGATTCGCTTTACCGTCTTATTTCAAACACCAAGATTCCGGAATAAGAATTTGTAATTACTAACACAGTTGAGCGAAAACAATTCCATCTGAGGCACCCCGGAAAAGGTCTTATGAGAGCATTAGCAAGATCTCTCTTGTGGTGTAACTGGGCATCTACAAAGATTTCGGGCATATGGTTCATTCATGCTCTGGGTGCCAACAAACTGCGAAATCTTCCCTCTCGTAAACAACTAATTCCATGGCCGCCCACAACCAAACCCTGAGATTGAGTGCACTGTGATATCCTCGCGCCAATCGATAATGAACCCAGCCTCATTGTGGTTGACGCCCATTCAAAATGGCCACAAATTACTCTTGTGAACCTGTAAATTCTAACCGTAGCATCAATGAACTGCAGAAAAACTTCAGTTAACATGGCTCACCAAACACTATATTTTGCGACAACTGTTCGCAATTCTTCTCAACCCCTTTTGAACAGTTCTGTAGAGCGCATAATATTAATCACCTCCTGTCTCTTCCCTGACACCCCCAATCCAACAGCCAAGCAGAACGCATTGTTGACACATTCAAACGTGCACCCTTAAGAGCGAGTAGGGTGGGGACAACTATGGAAGTTGTTCAACGATTTCTACACTGCATCTAGGTTGCCTAACAAGCAGTCGCCAGTAAAATTTCTCATAGGGCGTATACTGCGTATAATTCTAACTAGTATGTTACCAACTCAAACCCGATACGAAGAATAACGTTCTGTGAAAACCAGTTTTACACTAAGTAATGGGACCTATGTTTGGGTTCGTGATCATTGCTTGAACAGGAATCATTTATTTTACGGACGGAATCATTTGGATTCCCCGTTCAAACAACAGAAACCACCGAAACATAACATCCCGTTAACCTATGGAGAGGCGAGAGAATTCGCAAAACACCACCCGGTTTACAGGTAGGAGGACGACATACAAGCGTTTTGAGCCGGGAGATGTTGGGTTAGGTGACTCATTATACTAGTGTATTTCTTGTACGTAAGCTAATTGATTTGACATATAATTCGAGCATTGACATCCTTCGCACATAAGCAGGTCATTACTGTTGATTGGAACACTCGACTTTGACCCACTGTGTTGGTCGGTCAACCCACGTTTGGCTGTGGCGCGCGTGAATTTGTCGGGTAATAGGAAAAATGCGTTATGAGCATATTAAACGTAAAAAAAATCGCAAATTGAAGCCAAGCATTGCCAGTGTACCGTAAATCACTAGTAGTGTATCATTGTGCCAGTCTGTACGTAAGAAGCCACATTTTGTATTCTGTTTTTGCATAATCAATGACTGTCGGAGAAATCATGCACTCACTGTTTAAAACAGGTTAAGGTTTAAAAAAAATCACACACCCTTCTTCAGATAAAAACACAGATTCATCGAAACTTTGAATAAAAACACGGTAATTTTACGAGGTCAATCTTTACGATGATCAAAACATGATGACAATAACAACCGGTGCACTCAACAAAAGTTGCTCATAATCTGTTCTCGTGATCTAGGTGACCGGTTCGCTCTGGAAGTGATTTGGCGCTAAGGATAACAACATACGATCAATACATTGAAAGCTAATTGTGCTAAATCGTGCATCACATATTAAATACATATCAGCACGATGGTGAAGGAAGGAAATCAGCATATTCAAGAAATGGTTTAACTAATTTTTAATACAATTGATTTGGCGTGAATTATTTTTCGTGCCTGTCGATATTATTTATATATGGCAAACGAGAAACGTCGTTTCTCGAGGGGGGAAAGTTACTGTGATGATTCTTTCAACTGAGTAAATTTTTGATTGGTTCGTCTACTTTTAATTCTCAGTGATATAATAGTCCTCATTATTATGCATTTGAATCCCGTATACCCCGCAACCGATTTGTGATGTTTGCACACATCAGTGAGATAGACGCACAAATCTTGGTTACATTTATTTCACTGTTTTTGGCATATGAATCCTGGTTGTACTGTACCTAAATGATCCTGACTTGTGTGTGATGGAAATGCATGCAAATGAGGATGTTTGTTGAATACCATGTGTTTAACTCCATCTTCATGTGTTCGGGCACATGTGAGTGAACAGGTTGTTCGCACAAACATTATTCAACATTGGCATACAAGCGCAAATCTGGTTTATCAACAAGATAATGTTTGTATGATGTTTTCAATGACTATAAACTTTTAACTGAGATAAATTGATTCAATGATTTATGGTTAAGATGTTAATAATTTTACAAAAGCGCACGATTACGGTGTGAATGAGAATGTGACGAGTAGAGTATATTAAATGTGAGGCTCAGAAAGGATGTTCATCTGCGCAGTGACATCGATGTTCTCCAATAGTAGGCCGTCTGCAGGAACTCGGATGTGTCTGTTGCTAAGCTAATCTCTTATCAATTCATATAGCCTTTTAACACTACCGTGTTTCTTTATCTTGTTCGAAAGTAAATTATGATCAACTCTGACGAACGTTTTAGAAATTTCCAAGTAGCACGCATGGATATAACCTCACGCATCTACAATCCTCGTCCAATCCTCTAAGCTTGTGAGCAAATTTGTTAGACAAGAGCAACTTCTGCGAAATCCATGTTGGACAACTTCCAAAAGTGGGTTCGTTTCCAGATGTCTAACGGAATTAAAATTACTCTATTCAGTTTGTGATCTACTATCAGATTGCAACAAGTTAGTTTGAAGCTTGAAGTTAGAATATGCCAGTTGAATGCGTTCCCGGGAGTCTGGTCAATCTTAAACATTTGTAAA